>OZ018317.1:96763678-96966505 GCA_963969495.1 Ceratothoa steindachneri | reverse complement strand
TATTTTTTTGTGTTGGTTACTGAAATGATTAGAGATCAGATTGTGTTGGCGTATTCTAGTACTGTTCTTGTGATTGTCTTGTATGTGTTAATGAGCTTTTCCTTGGTTTTTCCCTAGTGTGTATTTGTGAGTGCCTTGATGACTTTGAGTGTTTTCGTGGCCTTGGCTATTGTGTTTTGTATGTGAGTTTGGGGTCGAAAGTGAGGCCAGGGATCTTCGGTTCTTTTGTAGTGGGTAGTGTTATGTTTTGTATATTTAGATTTAGGTTTGTGTTGTATTCTGCAGGGTCTCTGTGAAGAGAATGGTTATTGTTTTGGTGGCGTTTAGCTTTAGTGAGTTTTCTATTTTCCATGTGTGTATTTTCTTGAGGTAAGGTTGTATCTGTTGTACAGTGGTTTCTGGTTTGTTGTGTGAAGATAGTATTGTCATGTCGTATGCGTAAGTGACATTTTTTTACTGTTTGTGGGGGAGTTGATATATCTGAGGTGTAGATGTTATAAAGTGTTGGGGAAAGTACTCCTCCTTGGGGAACTCCGGATTTTGTGTGTCTGTGTTTGGATTTTGTGTTTTGTATTTGGGTCTATTGAAGTCGTCCCTTGATGCAGTTTGCTATGTTTTTGATGAGAGTGGTGGGCATAGTGAGTTTGTAGATCTTGTTAATTAGTTTGTGTTGGTCTACTGTATCCAATGCTTTGAACATGTCAAGGGCGAATTCTATGGTTCTATGTGGTGAAATTTTGTTGTTGAATCCATTTGTGATTATGTTGTTTATTTTGTGTAATTCTTTGGTGATTGATTGCATGGGTTTGAACCCATGTTGGTGTTGTGTATTTGGGATGTTTGATGTGATGTAGGGTAGGATGATTTTTTCTAGTGTTTTGGCTATGGGGAAAAGCAGCGCTATTGGTCTATAGGAGTCTCCTTTGTTCATGTCTTTGTTTGGTTTGGGTATTGTGGTTATTTTTCCTACTTTCAGTTTTCAGTCGTTTTAGGCCCGACAATGAACGCTACGCCTCTGCATTTGTGAGTGATCAGAACTTAGACGAATCTGGCCAGGTTTGGGTACATTCGGGTCTAGGTATGGGCAAGAGCATCTCCAACGGTGTCAAACTTGATTTTTGATGGAAACCAGCGTTCTGCATACTTCTTGAAGAGGCTCAAGGCTTTGAAGTCAGACTCGTAGACTTTTACCGCCTCCATTAAAGCAGCAACATCTCCTTTGACACCATGAAGTCGCTTCACTTTTCACTGTGGGCTAATAAAAGGAAAAATTGGGAGCTTCAACCCCATCAGCCCTTCTTGGGTCCGACCTTGCCCGAAACTAACGAGAGCATTAACTACTCGGAGTGAATTTGAAGGGCTTTGAATGGATATTCTACTCTGAAAGGTTGAAAAGAATGAAATTAGATTTTGCGCTTTATTACAGAAAAATAATTAGTTTATAAAATATTAATTAAATATGCGAAAATAATATAGTAACACAAAATAATATGAATTATTCAATTCAATGAAAATTGCTACTGGGAATTAAATTGCTTTTTCTGCACTGAATTTATTCCCTTTTCACGGTATGTTAAAGTTTTTGAACGCGTGGAGTGAATTAAAAGATGTTTGAGTTCATTGAAGTTAGGAGAAACGCGAGTGGGAAACTTACCGAACAATAGAGGAAAGATGGCTTCGATTTGCAGTCTCTCGACGATTAGGAATAAAAAAGCGAACGATTAGCCGTGACATTTTGACTTTGAAAGGAAGAGAGGGACGGTTCCCGTAGATACCAGGGAGATTTATAATTTTCTTAGAGGGAAGCTTTACTTCGAGTCATCTCGGAGTTAAAAAAATGGAATGAACTTTATTTTGACTTGACTGGACTGATCTTGTTTTCATTTGACACGCGGATTTTAATCCTCCCAAAATTGTGAGAGTCTGGCATGTCCCAATGTATTTAAGAGATAAAAAGAACATAATCTGGCACTACACAGAGAAGGATCGCTTCTCTCTTTTCTGTTCTCAAGAGGCAAGAGAAAGCTCTGTGTGAGGTTTTTTTTTGAGATTTAAGGCACACAAGTGGTATGAGAAAAAAAACGAAAATTAGCATCTCTTAGAAGTACCTTTTCTAGCACTGAAATTCCCGTAAGGAAAAATCAAAGGGTGCGAAAAGAGACGTAATCTTTTGGTTCCCTTGATGGCCGCCCTACATTCAGTACCTGATCTTTCGAGGGGAGCAGGTTTAAGGCAAACCTTTTCGGAGGCCAGGGCACTGAGATGGACAGGGGGGAAAATCTATCGCAGTACCTTCAAATCTTGGTGTTGTATGCAGGTGCAAGCCCAGCAAGCAACTAAACTTCCTCGTGAATTTATACCCAGATAAAATAAACATTGCTGCAGGCGCCTTTTGGGATGCTTTTATCCATAGATGAGAAAAACAGTGCAGGGCACCGAAAACACCCTCCCAGGGACTACGAGTATATACGACATTGGTTTCTTCGTGGAGGCGTCGCAGTAGATTCAGGACATTCGTGAGTCAAATGGGAACTTTTTAGATTTGAGTTCACCACGGCGCTCAAGTAGGCACCGAAATCAAGAACCTCGTTATGTGCGGCTGCAAATACATAACAATCTATATGTGTAGACGGTGGCTCGATTTCGACTATAGTTAGGTGCAACAGAGATTATGCTACGACGTTGCCTTTCATCTAACTATGGCAATTGTGGGTAGTAAATTAAGGGAAATGGTGATCTGAAGTGGTCTGAATAGCATCTTAGAGAAAAGTGCTATGGAGGTCCACTCTCCTCATTTTCTTTACAACAACACGCCTGCCATATCGCCGTCCAATACATCCTTTGTCAGAAAAAGGTTCACATGGACTAAAGTGGTGTGGGCAGCCACAAGACCTTTAATATGAGTGGAAGCATTGATGGCTTTATCCGCCCAGGTTAGAGAGTTGATTTGAGTTCGCTCTTGAGTAGATCATTTAAGGGGTTAAATGTTGCGCTCAGTGTTAGATGAAATGACGGTAAAAGTTGGCAATCGGGAACGTTGCGCAATCGAGTGGAACTATGTAACTGTGCTAACTTTGATATTTTCGATTTTGGAGGCCAGTAGGAGATATACAATCCTTCGTGACATGATGCCCAAGAAAGTTCATTTTCGCAGCCCCAAAGGCACATTTTCGGGATTAATTCGAAGTTTGACCTCGTGTAGATACTTGAAAAATGTTCGTAGTTCGGAGATATGCTCTTTCTGACTTGAATCTGTCGACAAAATTCCGTCCAGAAATAAGAAGACGAAGTCAAGCCCTCGTAATACAGAGTCAATGAAAAGCTGAAAACTTTAGCATGCGTTTTTTTTATCTTGTCGGCATCCTGGCCGATTTAAAAACACAAACTTCGATATAGGGGCAGTTTTGTACATAGTAACAGGGTTAACCTGTATTTGTTGGTATGATTTGACAAGGTCAACCTTGGAGATTATTGATTTTCCGTGAAGATTAGCAGAAATATTTATAATATTTAACACGGAATAACCGTTGCTATTTATTGGGCAATGAAGCTCGTAAAATCACCTAAAGAGACGACGCCCATTCGATCTTGGAATGGCGGATAATACCTGACCGCATCTTTTCCTCAAACTCCTTTTCGCCGCTGAACGTTTCTGTGCTGGCAGTCTTTGCACGCAGGAGGAGGGTGTGTCTGAATGCGGTAAGTAATGCATGCTTCACAGACTCATCTCACTAAAGTGAGCGGGCTAGGCAGAAAAGAAATCGATGAAAAGTAGTACATGTAGTAGATCAACCGCAATGGAAAGGTGAGGCAGAACAGAGGAGGAATATACTCTATATTTTTGTAGAGGAAAATTTTCTTTATACGTTGATTAGTCTACTCCACTTGAGTGCAGCTCCGAGAGTCTCCTTCCGGCCTTAGGTTGGGATCAAGGTAACATTTACAATCTGCAATTCAAAAGACTAAGCTGGCCTATTTTGTTTAACAAAACTCAGCAGTACTATGATGATGGTTACCCAAGAGTCCACCATAAGCTGGGTTTTGGTGATGGGTTCAATCCTTATAAGATGGCGTTCTTTCTATTTTCTTCCTACGACTGCCACTTTGCTCGGACACGTGTCTAGATTATCCTATCATGCTAATAGAACAGAATCAACAGCGGTTGAATGAGTGGCGGCTATGAAGTGACCTTCCAGCGCTCTCCCTGGCTGAGATGCAGTTGCGAAGAACTCGAATTTCTTCGAGAGGAGTCTTAGCTCAAGACTCAAATCGTCGATCTCAATTTGCGAGGGAAAGGGTTTATTGCAGCTACCATGGTAAAGGCAATTTCAGGAGGGTATTGTTCTTTTTTGCTAACTGTTCCCAAGGAATGCATGAGGTAGGGAGCTAAACCTGATTCATTTCGGTAGAAAAGCGCATAAAAAATAACTCATGGTAAAATCGTCGCTAATTGAAATGATAAATGACTCGGCGATGGGCTTCGTTGCACGAACAGGTCCGAGAGTCTCCTTCCGGCAAACTCTTCCTGCTTCAGGAACTGCTGTAGACGTTGACACTTGGAAGTGGCTGTGGGCGTATTAACGTTTGATTTAGATGCTCGTATACCATCGTAACTGTAAAGGATTGTATTTAGTCACGCACGATTGTTGCAGCTGACAGTAGTAAATTGGAGATCGTGTGCACGTACCTCAACTTATCACTCATAGCGCTATAGATCTCAAAGATGGATTTAAACTTTGATCCAAAACATTGGGCGCTCTTCTGGTATAAGGGTAAGGGTATATACAATACATCGATTTGGAAAGGAGTAGAATCCTCAGTAGTCTCCTTTGTAGGCGATTAAAATCGTTTCTAGAAAAATGGAGAATTCAATGTGACATGTAAACTCAATTTTTATTTTTCAGCAACGACCAAATAAAAGCATAATTGTTTGCTTAAGCGGCCAACCAAAGGATTGGCTCTTATGCTACCAAATCGTGACATCAAATCTTGTTTCCACTACTGGCACTAAACTGGATGCAACTATGCATGACCTATTTGCTTTTGATTTAATTCACCTACGATACTAACGAGAGCATTGATTGCTTTGAGGGAATTTGGGGGACTTTGTTTGGATACTCTTTACTCTGGAAGGTTGCAAGGAAAAAAATTGGATTTTTCGCTTATTACAGAAAATAATTATTTTAACGATATTAATCAAATACGCTAAATAATATAGTAACAACAAATGGAATTATTAACCTCAATGAGGAATGATAATTAAATTAAATTGCTTTTATTGCACTAAACATATTCATTTTTTACCATATGTTAAAGTTTTTGAACTCAGGGAGTGAATTAAATGATCTTTAAGTTCAGTGAAGTTAAGATAGACGTAAGTGGAAAACTTGTGGAGCAATAGAAAAACGATAGCTTAGAATTAAAGTCACTAGACGACTCCGAACAAACGATTAACAGCGACCTTTTGACCGTGAAAGCTGACGAGGAAACTTTTGCATATATACCAGAGATAGAAGCGTCTCAAAGTTAGGCTTTACTGCGACTCTTCTCTGCTTTCGAAAAATGGGATAAACGCTGGCTCGAATCGACTGACTGATCTGCGATCCTTCTTCACATGTCTTTTTTATTCCTCTTATATCGGTGTAGTCTGAGGTGTCCCGTTGCTTGGGAAAGAATTGCGTTCATAGGCAGATGCTTCTGGAGGAAACGTAAAAAGAGATAGAAAGAATCTTATTTGGCATTATGCGGAAGAGGGGCAATTTTCTCTCTTCCGCTCCCCGGAGGCAGGCGGAGCTCAGCCGATGGTTTCTAGTCGCACAAAAATCTTGTGTGAGTGTCTACCATTTGTTTCGAAAAAGCCGATGGCTGCCGTTACCCCGCAATATTTTAAGTGCAGAGTTTTAATATATTTGCTACTGAATTAGTTTTCTTAAACAAAAACGCTTTTTGGTTGTTGTATTTGTGCTTATTTAAAATATTTAGTCTCGGGAGAGTAAATAAGATGGGAGTCATCTAATTAAGCCACTTTTCTTCCAAGTTACAATGGTTGATTTGATTAACTACGCGCATCGTACAGGGAGGTGGAGAATATTTCCACATTTCAATTTTTGAGGATTAAATATATTTTATCTTCTCACTAATTTAGTTTAAAATCACATTGTGTAAAATTAAGTTATTGCTTAAATTAATGATCTGATAAAAATACTAACTGAAGCTCATAATTCTATTATCATGGTCCACACTCTTTTTTTACCTGTTCATATACAAATTGCTCTTCAGTTCTTTTGGTTAAGACTTACTTAAAGATTCTCATAATATTTTTTATCTACTTATACAAGAAAATAGAGAACCTTTGATCAGTTTGTGATTTATAGTTGTTCTTCAAAATGTCATTAAAGCTAGAATAGAGCAAACGTGTATAACTATTGCGCAACTTCTCTAAGAGACAAATAACTTTCAGGGAAGTATACAAAGTTGAAAAACAGTCATGGCCGAAGGTTTTGAGACTACTATTTTTTTCATATACGATAATTAATTGAAGTAATCTAACGTTGCATTTTTCACTAAGTTTGTATCAAAATTTGGAGGTGAAATATAAAAAATAGAGTTCAAGCCCATTTTATTAATAAATACAGTCAATTGATGCATGCAGTCAATATTTACAATAATGTATTTTGTTATTCAAGACTGTTTCAATTTGTTTTGACATGCTGGATACCAAATTTGTGATGATATCTCGAGCTATATTGCTCCATTTTTGTTCAATAATCACCAGCAACTGCTCACAATTGGTGGCTTCTCTTTATCAAACGCTAGTTTGATTTTCATCCACAAATTCTTCATTGGATACAATATTTGGCGAATTTCCGGGGCAAAGTCTCAAAGGTTAGATGCTATTTTCAGCCAACAACTTTATTATTTATTATCCTTCCTGACAAGGTACCTCATCATGCTGAAAAATTTAGTTATTATTCCCTAATTGGTACTGAATTGTTGGCAAAAGTTGCTGATGAAGTACGTTTTAGGACCATTATGAATTTATGGCAGTGTTCTTGGGAAAATCATTAGTGCTCCAGTTCCCTTATAAGGGAAAAAGTTCCAGACATGGAGAGTGTCCAGATGCTTTACCGTGGGCAAGACAAAGGAGTCAGAAAAGCGCTCCTCTTTTCTCATTCTTGCGAGGAGGTTTTCTAGAAGCTCCACAAGATCATATCACTTTGCCCCAGTCTTTAAGAGTTCATTATTTATAATTCCTATAAAATTGAAGCCTATCCTTAAGTCTAATCTTGGTGAAATGAGGCCTCCTCATAGCCCTTCTCAACTTGAGAGATTTTTCGAAAAGTTTTCGCTTAACTATGCATACTGAAGCATTCAAACGTGCATTAGAGGCAACCCGATTCTTGAATTGGAAACCTTACCCAGAGGCAATCTCTACCTTCATTTGAAATTCTTGGGCGTCCAGAAGATTTCATCACAAGAGTGTAACCAGTATTTTTCGAGTCATTAATGATTATAAAGATTGTGCGATGCTCCTTGATACAATAACATTAACAACTCACTCCTTGCATTTCAAGTCTTTTTGGTACAGAGCAACAGTGGTTGCACTCTTTTCTTTGGAAAGAACCATTTCTGGAATTGAAAAAAGATCCAAACTTTAATTTTACAAAAAAATAGTGCGAAATAGATTTTAAATACACATCATTAATTTAAACCAAATTTATTATAATTTTAACATTTTGATAGAATAGCAAATCTCAAAGGAATGAAACTCACTTTCTATAAAAATAGGACCAGAGTTTGACTTTGAGTTCAGCGAATGAATGCAGTCTTTTCTGATTAACTTTTAAATACTGACTTTTTGATAAACCTGCAAGAATTTAAATGTTAAAAATAACTATTTCTATCACTTAACTAATTAAAAACAAGGGAAAAACTATAAATATTAGTCTCAAAACCTTTGAAATGACTGAGTTGCTTGAAATTCTCTCATCTTTAAATGAGGATGGACTGCCAGACAGCATGCGGTGCTTGAGAACCAACAACGGGAAAGACAGCTGATAAGCAATCTAAAAGTCACCTGCTGAAGGGCCCAAACACCAGTATATTCTAATTGATTTTATTCCTCTTCAAGCCTAGTTTTCATTTTTTCATGTGCTCGAAAACTTTAAAATCTTTAAGAGAAAGACTGTTATTGTGTAAATGGACAGTGTTTTCTTGGCGTAATTTTATTAAGGATTAATCGGCATAAATGGACAAGGTTCTTGACAAGTGATCCTATTATTAAAATTGCGTATTATTGCGCTTTCAAGAATAAAACTTTCGATTGCGCGGCTTTCCAGGCGAGTGAGTCCCTATCCAAGTTTGTTCGTCTGTTACGACACGTGCCCGGCAATGGGCTGGGTATTCTACTTATCACACAAACAGGCCTGATGAAGTATTTGGTTATATTTATCATGTGTTGGTGTTTGTTGATTATCGTGTGTAGGTGGATGAGAGAGTGGAATTTTGAAATGTTGGCAGTGAGGAGTAGGGCAAAAGTAAATGCGGAAAAGAGTAAGGTGATGGAGCCTTGGCGTTAAAATGGGGTGTTGTGCGATACCAAAATCCGAGATTTTACTCTTTAACACCTGGGATCTTTTGAGTATCTTGGATGTATCAAGAATAACCATAGTGCAGATGAGGCAGATTGGAACGACAATATTTTGAATGGTTAAATAGTCTCAGTAGCGATGAAAGCGTGAGTGAATACTAAATGCTTGAGTATGGAATGTGCCAGAAAGTTACATGAGTTGATGCTGATGACAAAGTGGAGTATGAGAGTGAGACGATGGTACAGAATGAGAAGGAATGATCTCAAATAGAAGTAGTAGAAATGGAAAATTTAACCGGGATATTTGTTGTGTGGAAAACGAAGAAATTTAAGTTATGACGGAAGAGGAGTTATGGTGCGAGTTATAATGTGAGTGAGGTCGAGACTAAAATAGTTCTAAAGAGAATATACAAAAGTGAGCTTCCGGTTGTTCTAGGCAACCATAACCAACTAAAAATATCTGAAGTAAAGCTTCATGAGCTGCTGTCCAACATTGGTTACCGCATGTAAATTAAGCTGAACTATCTATACAACTATATTAATTTTATTTAGTAGTAATTCAGGGAATGTGGTTGAGAAAGATATGAAAATCCTCGACCGAGAAATCCTGACAATGGAGAAGAAAGACTAAACACGAGGGATTTTAAACATGATAAAAGATTATATCCGAGCTCCGATTATCAATGATAGAACAACTCGTGAACGAAAAGCTCGCTTCTCAATGCAGTTTTTAATTAAATACTTGATATATGTTGAGTATTTTACTAATGTCTGTATTTATTAGTTTACAAATCTATTTAAATTATATATCTACCAAAATTATACATGTTTATAAAAAATGTAACTTGATTTCTCTACTCGACTTTAAAGCGCAGTACAACGAGTAACGTAGAAACTTTGTAAGGAGAGATGGATAATAAAGGTGGAGAAGCTGGAAACAGGGAAAATCTGTGAAAGATGAATACTTCAGCAAGTCATGGAGCCTGGGGGAGGGGAAAAACTGCGTATGTTGCGGCCGCGAGGGCACACAAATCTCCACATATCATCTGACATCACCTTGCTAGAACAAAACAGTCTAGATATTTGGAATCGTCGTCTCTGATTTAGTGATATGCAATCAAAGGATTATAAAAAAATAAAATGAAATGAGCAAATTAATTGTTGTTTTTTAGGACGATAAATAAATAACACGAGAATAAATGATCGATAGGGAAGGACTTTTGAATTTGGGAAGAGTTCACAAGAATTTAATCAGCGTTCACCATCGTCATCATCACCATCAAGGGCTTTATTTAGTACAATCGAATGCGTCAACAGCACCAGATGGGAGATAAAGCGAGGGAGAATCATTATAGCGCCCTCACCTCCACTCGGTCATAACATTTATTTCAGACGAGGTGTTCCTCATGGCAACCGGTGCTTAGAGACCCAGTTCATACCATGGGTTTATTCCTAGATTCCAAATGGATTACAGTATGCTGTAGCGTGGCGAATGTGAAAGCGAGCGGCTTATAAATTGGGTTTGATTTTAGTCTTTTTAGCCTGATGGATGATGGAGTGGATTAGCTTCCGTGATTTGAATCTCCGCAACGCTTCGGTGTTTCCATTTTTTCCTACCGGCATTCTACCTTCCTCTACCTTCCTGTTTTACTTTTATTTTGAAGTGTAAATAAAGATTCTAGGGTGACAAATCTGCATTCTTTGTAGCTCATCTACCTAGTGTTGGGGGCGGTAAGGTACTCCTTACCAAAGACTCTTCGCAGAATAAATAAGAAATTTCACTTAATAAAACAACAAAACTCGTTGTCTGGCTCTAAAAGTACTGTTACTGAGCTTACATAAACATATCCCCAGAGTCCCTTGTAAGGAGGCTGGGAGACCGTAAATTTGCATTCCTGTGTGTACTAGTTCTGAAATACACATATCCTGTACGAGAATAATCAATGTTCCTTATAACGTTTACTTCACTACCACTCATTCTCAATCAAATTTCACTACGTTTTAGCTTTGCAATTTTCTCTCCTTATTTTTATAAAATCCGTCTTTGGTAAACATCTGTTCCCTTTTTCGTGATTTTGCTATCCCATGATGCCGCCAATCTCAAGTCTCAAAAAGGCAAACTTGGAGCATTTTAATTCAACTGTTTTTGTTGATCAGGAATAAAATGAGCCCCTACACCTCTAAATAAGGTAATAAGCGGTCGAGAAAATGAACGAAAGGGCAAACGCAATGAAAATCAATAAATGAATAAGATAAAAAACTGAGTCCTTACATTATTCTTCATTAAGTCTTGAGATAAAAAAAAAGAGATTGCATCGTAGGATGTCCATGAGAAAGCGCGTGTTTTGTACACATGTACATAATTTCAAGTGTAACCATCAATTCAATCTGCAAGGGTGAAATTAAAGACCAAAGAACATAATCATAATTTCATGTTAATGGAATTTGAATCCTTGTTATTTTGACGGACATGGATAAAGAATTTGCTACCATCTAATGGTCTCATAAATACTGATATGGAATAAATTAAATTAAAATAAATTAAAATTAAAAATATAATTATTTGAAATTCTAGTAAACGAGAGAATAAATAATATGGCATTTTGACTATACAATACTACAATTCATTAACCGGCCAAAATTAGAGCAAAATGGGGTTTGATTTGAATCTCTCCCTCGCGGAAAAAAAAGATCCGCACAAACAAATTTAGAAGTAGATTTGAATCATTAATTTTAACCCTGAATCAGCGGTGAAATTAAGACTCAGAAGAGAAAATAATCAGTATTCTTTATTGGTGTTCTGGTAAAAGAGAGAATCCCATAACTCAAAAGTGGAAAGATTTAAGGAGCTTTCTCGTGCGCCGTTCAAGCAAACTGGAAATCGCCAAGAAGATGTTGAGGTCAATGGAACTAGGACGCTAGGCTCTTGAAGCAAGTTCATGGCTTACGCGCTCGACCCACTTTCACGACAGCGAATCACCTCACGCATCCCTTATCACGCCTCAAATTGGAGGCACAACGTAGACTGTTGAGGTGGTGCTTAGCTCCAAATTCATGGATACTTCTCTAAAAGGCGTTCTAAAATTTCATTTACTGAGTTTCTCAAGACTAATACACTTTTAAATATATTCCACATTTCATATATTGACTGATTTTAAAAGAAATACTCTCGGAAAATGATAATAAGTTGTTTATCTAAGATAATTCTTCCCCCTCCCTTCTATTGTAGTCAAATACTTCAAGGTGAATATTTTTTATCTCTTCAGTTATGATCAAAACAATCTCTGTTAATTTAAACCAAATCTCACAAAGCATTATTTCAAGTAGATCTATCAAGATACAGTACCAGAAAGTTAACTAGCAAATAGTCCATAAAAGAGGTTATGATTACCATTCTTAGTATATTAATCTAGACTCTTGAAAAAGTACCAAAACATAAATAAGATTCTTGGCCTAATGGAGTGTTTTTCGATGATGCAATGATCTAATGGGGATTTATGCTTGTGAAGAAGAATTTACTTCAGTATCAGCCTAACATTTTCCCCTTTCCTGCAATCATACAACGTCGCGAACTTTAACAATTAAACTTTGGAGAAATGTTCGTATTTGAAGAGGAAACTCGCCAAAATGAAGAAAAATACATTTGTAAAAATTTTCAGTCTTATGAAAGTTATTACTATTATCGTATTCGACTATATTTAAGAGACGGAATTCTATTATACTTGCTCGTATTATCATTAAATAAAAGCCACTCTCGAAAACATCCATATTTCAATTGATACATTCAAAAGCTTTTACCAATGGAAGGGCACAAGAAGCCTGGTTTGCTAACAACTCGCCTTCTCTTTTTTTTTGTTGCTTGCTTGACCTTAATGAATTTTGTATCCTTTCTCTCCTTGCTTGACCTTAATGAATTTTGTATCCTTTCTCTCCTTGGTGAACTTACACTTCAGGGCAGTAAAACCCACGAGTTCAGCTTAAGCCATTGTCCTTTGTCAAGATCACACCAGGCAAAGTCGAAAGCCGAAGGAGATCTTTGTGTATACCATTAAAAACGATTGAATGCGGGAATTGAGCGGAGAAATTAAAATACCTGTTTTCTTAGATATGTTTAATAGATATTAAATAAATTTTATGCCTTTAGAGATTTATCGGCCTAAGTATTTTTTTTCTGACAAACTCACATTTGCTCAGTTTCCAAATTCACTTAAAAATGGAAATAATGAATGAGACAGTAATCTGAAGAAAAGGTTTTAATTTGTCTTAGAGAATACAAGATTAGGTACTTTCGACATAAGGAATTTTGTTTTCACGCTAAGGTGCAGATTCCTTTCTAAAACTTGCATGTACAGTATGTATGTACTCTGCATGAATTTTCATCTAAAATTAGCCGGCCACTTTGACGATTATTCAATTTTCAATTGGATTGATTGTCATATCAGTAATGTCTAATCGCTCATCGATTTCTCATTCTGCTTCAATTTAATATAAATTGCCACCACCACTTCCTCAATTAATGAAATTGGCGGATTTCAATAGGTGCAATTTTAACAAATCACTGATTTGGAGTCTCCCATAGCACCAAGAACAATGACGTTACTCTCAGCGAAATCGTTCTATCTCGCCCTATGATAATATCTTTCCAAATTGAATACGCCGCATGAGACAAAATAAGTTCTTTATAAACCCGAACTTTTTCTATTTTTTGTATGACATGGAAAGTCGGGTCATGTTATGAATGGGGTCAAATTTCGACCCTTGTTAATGGATTACGGCCTTCCAGAGTTCAACACATATGAGGCGCCATCTAGGCGACATAGAATATACAAATAAGGATAAATGACCTGCCAACCATTCTTTCGTCTTTTTCTCTCTTGATTAACGAGCGAGGTGATATTGCAAATATGTAATTGATAGTTTTTTAATATAAAATTATAAAATTTTAATCGATTAATTTTCGTAACATAAACATATCTATTCTCTCTTTCTCATTCCGATAAATGAAATCAAGGAGATAAAAAACACCCTCTTGTGATATTAATCGATAGATTTTCGCATATTTTTAAATTGTGAAAAGAAGGAAAGCCTTGTAACCAACGCCGTCAAAAACAATTTTATAAAATTTGCTAAAAAAATTATTCTAATGAGCGCAGGGATTCAGAAGTACCAACTTGATTCCTTTAATGATATATATATATATATATATATATATATATATATATATATATATATATATATATATATATATATATATATATATATATATATATATATATAATATATATATATATATATATATATATATATATATATATAATAAAGAGATTTATTAATTAAAATAAAAGCCTCCTCAAAAGATCAACATCTCAATGTGACGTTCCCTCGCTTAAAGATGAGGCTTCATTTCCAACATATTTCAGTTGATCGCAACATTTTAAGCACCCATCTTCTTTGTCAGGCATCCTGAAGGGCTGATTTGATTTTTGCCTCCTAGGCAGTGTGGGGAAGAGCGAAATGCGATTCTGATCGCCCACTCCTCTTTGGCTCCCTTCTTTGCACACTTATTCCCCTCAATCCCTGCATATTTAGCAGCTCAGTAGAAGATAATCTCGATATCCGCCCGGCTCGCGCAAAACATGACGTCACGGATACCGCAAACCAAGTCTGGCGAAGATTTCAATGTCTCGAGAGCAATAGCTATAGATCGAAAATCGTTCTCTGAACTGGGCACAACGCATTATCTCCAATAGAGAGTGGTGTATTGCAACCAGCTCAGCTGTAAAAGTGAACGCAGCGCCTGGAAGAGCGACGCTTAATTTAAACAGAAGAAAAATGCCGTGAAACAGAACGACTCTTCTAATTTCGAGACATTCGTGTATACAAGTACTTATCCAGCATGAAAAGAACTTTGCCCCATAAAGGCCGACCGCAATACTCCCGTCGCTGTAGTGGTTCTGGGAGCAGAAGCATGGCAACGAATGGGCGAAGCAGGTACCCACAGGGTAGCGCACTGTGAAGAACAAAAGGCACAACCGGCCCGACAACTACGTCGAACTCGAGAATGAGTTTTCTATTCCTAAATCGAAAGACCTTTGGATATGATTAGCGTCACTCAGTGGCATAGGCGCCATCGAGATCGCCCACGAATGCGATGGGAGACGTTGGCGACTGAAGGAGGCGCCTGGCCCGTGCGTACAAGTGCATAATGCACTATATACGTCCTATCTTCTTCCTCCGACGTCGAAATGTAGTCTCTCAAAAGGTGATGAGCCCAAGGCATCGGTCACCATGTCAGAACTCCAAGCGCTCAACGTCACGGAACAAAGAATATCCATGGCACCGGTACAAGAGACCCTAAGCCTGCAAATATGGGCCTTCCAGTTGAAATGTCATTCGAAAACAAGACCAAGGATTGGGTACGAATCTATCACTTATAAGGTTTCAGTAAGTCTGCTTTGAGGTGGAAGCGTAGATGACGAAGGAAGTACACAATCTTAGTCTTGAATAAGAAAAACTGAAACCTGTGAAGCCTGGCATAGCTCGAGATGCAATTAAATGCCTGTTGGAGGCAGAGAGGGCTCACATCATCCGTACGCGCACTTTACGACCTTGTAGGAATTTAGATATGAAAATCAGGGGACGTCAGCTTCCCTCCCAACCTTTGGAAGGTCTCCATGGTACCGTATCGCTATGCTGTATTATAGACCTTCTCCAGATTGAAAACCCCTGTGGCTTAGTGCTCTCTACGAAGGAACACCTCGCAGATAGCATTTTTCAGCTGGACGAGAACATCCGGCGTAGAGTGGAACTTGCAGATGCTGCAATGTTCAGGAGACATGTTGCCTCCACTGTGCAGGTAAAAAGATATCTAACACCTACCGATTTCTCCAACAACTTGCACGCACAGGCATTGCTTGAAATACTAACTATCACAGCCACTACAAGCACCAATAAGGTGGTTTCTCAGGCGGCAGCAGCTACCAAAATGATATTTGAATGAGATATTGTTTACTACCATAAATTTCTGCAATCAGATAACACAAGGGAGGATCAAGATAAAAAAATTAAGCGCTTCAGAACACCTATCTTTAACTGTTTGACACGATGAAAGTCACCCCCGGCGAAGTCCGCTGACCTTGGAATGTACACAAAAATAAAAGTATACTTCCTATTCAAGTGTAACCTCACCGCGACTGTCTTAGAGGATATATTTATAGTGAGTAGAAGAACGGAGACATCATGTCCGATGTAAATCGCGTATCCTCCTGCACGGAACTCATCCCACGGTGCTGTAGTCGAAAAATCCTTAGATCATGGGAGGGTTAGCAGGAGGCACGCGTCCATCATGATCTTATGCAAAGGAATAGCTAACTGAGAATGGGAGGACGCGAGCCTCCACTGCACCTAGAAGTTAATGTGTGAACGATAATTCAATTTCGGGAATATTCCATAAAGGCCTTGCTCGGAGGAAATGCGGGTCACTCACTCTTCGAGGTAAAGATACTCACAGTAATAGGCGTACGCTTCCCGAAGGTAGAACTATAAGGGGGGGGGGGGGGTAGACGGCGTTGTCGCGTTTAAAAGACTCGCCATGCGAGTCTTTTCCCCACTTTGCCTCAAAACCTTTGGCGGGCGGGTTTTTTCGGAGACTAGACTCCTCTTTTGGAGAGTTCCACGTTTCCGAGTTGCCACACCCAGCTTTCTACGTAACTCAAGCTCTTGCCACTCTCCTTCTTAATGCCTTAGACACCGTGGCCTTCAAGATGTTCTTCTTCTTCGCGAGCGCAGTGACTTTGAAGTTCAGAGAATATTCAAAGAACTTTCTCACCCCCAAACGGTTGACAATTTGAGGTCTACTTGAACGAGGTCGATCTCTAAGCTCTTTCATGTTGTTGAACCTTTCCGCGACACTGTGGGTGGCAATACGGCTTACGTTGAGCTGCTTGGTGATTTCGGAGTTGTTGTAGCCTGCGCTCAAGAGAGCAGAAATCTCGATTCTGTTCACTTTTATCTCGACATACTTGCGCATAATAGAAGAGAAGTTCTATTTACACGCGCTGGAAAAGTAGAACTTTTCTATCAAACACGTAAGCCTCTCGAAAGATAAAACATTCGAAAGTAACATAACTTTTGCAAATCTCAGTATATATATATATATATATACATATATATATATATATATATATATATATATATATATATATATATATATATATATATATATATATATATAATAGGTTGAGGAATAAGTTCTTGCGGTTTTATAAAATTTATTCATTACCATTAACAATTTTAGAAAAACTTCATTTTTAATTGATAACAATATACAATTTAATCAATAATGTATTCTCCGTTGTTATCTACGACTTCTTCCCAACATTTAACTAGTTTTTCGATGCCTCTACAATAAAATTCTCTGGATTTTGACTCGAGGAATTCGTCTAACCAGGTTCTTAATTCCACATCAGTATTGAACGAAACGCCGCGCAAATTGTTGGAGAGCGATCGGAACAGATGGAAATCCGATGGAGCTAAGTCTAGCGAATATGGAGGATGCGGCAGGATTTCCCAATTAAGCGTTTGGATGGTGTCTTTTGTCATATTGGCAATGTGAGGACGAGCATTTTCGTGTTGCAGAAGGACTCCATAACGTCGATGAGGTCGCTTTTCACAAATAGCTTCGGCGATTCGATACATTTGTTGAACGTAGAGTTCTGCATTGAAAATCTCGTTGTTCGCAAGAAACTTATAAAATATGATGCCTTCAAAATCCCACCACACACACAGCATCGTTTTTCGTGGATGAAGTCCTTGGTTTAATCACGAAAGTGTTTTTCTTATTGGGGCTAAGCCATTGTTTTCGATGTTTCATGTTAACATAAACACACTAATTTTCGTCGCCAGTGATGATGTGGTGAAGAAATCAGTCCTTATATCTACAAGTAGCCTTGTGACGAGCAAGCAAACCTGCGGCAATCGTGGAGCGTTGAAGTTTAATGCTTTCGCTCAAAGCGTGCGGAACCCATGCACCGAGTTTTTGAACTTTCCCCATCGAATGAAGGTGATTCACTACAGTTTTCTGATAACACAACAATTGTACAGCCAATTCTCTAGTCGATTGATGAGGATTTTAATGAAGAAGGACGTTCAATCGATCTTCATCCAACTTAATGGGGCGACCAGAACGTTCTTCGTCATTAAGATTTTAATGACCGTTTTTGAAACGTGAAAACCACCATTGAGCTGTCCTTTCTGATGAAGCATTTTCTCCGTACACAACACAAATATCGCGACGATCTATGGCTGCGTTTTCATTGTTCCCGTCTCGATCGAAAATGAATAACAACAAGTGTTAAAAATGTGCCTTTCTTTCAACTTGACATTCCATTTTGAGGGTACAGAACAAAAATTAAATTAACACAACTTTTAAATAACCCGCAATGACTTATTACTCAACTTCAAGACGTAGCCTAAGCAAAAGCCTAATAGTCTACGCTGTTAAGGGACGTAGCCTAACCTTTGCAAATTTTGCTCTCATTATTTATTATTGTTTCTTAATATGTGCACAAATCACGTCAACAAAACTTAAATCAACACAACATTAAAAAAACGCAAGAGTTTATTCCTCAACTAATATATATATATATATATATATATATATATATATATATATATATATATATATATATATATCGAGAATTATTTGGAATTACGCAATCATAATTATACGGTTAAGAAGGCAATTTTGTAGCTAACTTAGCTCTTCATCAAGCCCTCGGAAGGAGCTCTTTTCGAGATTTAAATAACACTTTTGTAGAATCAACGGCATGATAATAAATTCTGTATACCACAAACACAACGATTCAAATTCGTATATAGATTTTTATTGATTCCATATGTTGGGAAATTCGTTGTCTTATCACATATCATAAGAGCTTATCGTATTTGCAGCCATTGCCGACGAATTAACTTCATTATTTATGTTGATGGGTTTAATGTACCCTTTATGTTTTATTGAATCATGTTAATCCAAAGCAGGACGGATTTTTCATTACTCCAATAACGCTTCCATAAAAACCTTTAGTATATATCCTTTTGCCCCACAACTTTCCATACTAAAGGACTTCGCCACAATTTCTAAGGAGCGGGTAAATTTGTTGTAATGATTTTCGAAAAAAGTTTTCTACTGAGAAAATTGCGAATAACTTTTTAAAATTTAAATTAACCCTGAGATATAATGTAATTTGCAATTTTTTTAATCATTATTGACTCAATTATGGATTTTTAGTAATGATTATTAGAATTATAGACTAATTTGTGATTATTAAAAACAATTTGGTGATTACTAGAAGCTAAACATCCTAATTTTAGATCCCCCATATATACATATAGTGGGCCGCAAAAGTTTACAACATACTGTTAGAAAGGCTAATTTACATAATTTGAATTAATGTAGTTTAATGAAATTTACAATGTTTATGTAATATATACAATGGAACGATCATAGAAACAAAATGGCAAACAAGAAAAACTATAAGGACATTAGTAAAATTTGGCAAAGCAAAAGTTTAAAACACATTCATATAAATAGGTTAGATCTGCAAAATGTCCTATTAAAAACTAAACCTCATTGGTTCCCGACTATCTAGAATATTTTAAATAAATGTGAGTTCTCTTATGTCATCGTCGAAGCCCTAAGGCTACTGCGTCATTCTTTACCACATAGTCGTACCTTCAAAATTAGCATGGGGAAAACAAACAAATCGGTCAAGGTCTTTTGTGAACGCATTGTAGCCCTTCATAAGTGTGGCCTTGCGTACAGAAAGATCTCTGTGCAACTTAAAGTACCTTTATATTCAGTTGTTACCATAATAGCAGCTGGAAGTCTCGTAATTCAATTCATCCTTTCGATTGTTCGGGTCGCCATCAGATGTTAACGGAACGCGCGCCTCGAAAAAATAGTAGAACAGTGTTTGATAAAACACAGACTATTCTTAGAGTACTGCAGAAAGATCTGGAAACAAGTGGAGTTGAAATTAGCGATGAGGTAGTAAGTAGAAAATAAGAAGCACTAGTAAAAAGATCGTAAGAGACTACTCAAACGCCTGCAAGCTGAAATTGACAACTAGGTTTATGTAACCAAGTACAAAACTATTTGCATTTCTAATAGTATGTTGTAAACTTTTGCGGCTCACTGCATATGCATTTATTAAAGTGCACAGTTTCTTAAACATAAGATTTATTGCAATTATTACTTGGAAAAAGATACACTCCAGACTGTATTGTCTGGTTATATTTAAAGCCTTTCTTAATATTAGTACTTGTAGCGAAGTCCAATGAGTTTTGAAAGTTGTTGGACAAAAGGTAATGTTATAAAGGTTTTGGTGGAAGCGTTATTAGTGTTATCAGAGCAATAATAAATCTCTTTTGCCTGGTTTAACATGTTTTAATAAACGTCTAACTAAGAAGTTTAGTGTGTCTTGAAGGAAACAAGGGCTGCAAATACGAGGGGCGGTCAATAAGTTTCGGGGATCGGTAGGGCAAAATAGAGGAAGGGGGATGGCTGTTTGTGGGGCTGTTAGGACAAGTTATGACAAGTCAAGACCTGCAGCCACACGCTCCTGCCTCGTCTATTTAAGAAGCAGTAGTTGATCGCAGATTGTCAGTGACAAGTTTTTCAACAATGGAGAAGGTTGAGCACCACGTAGTGATCAAATTTTGGACCAAGGAAGGCAAGAATGCAAAAGAGATCCATGAACGAATGGTTGCAGTGTACACCGACACAACCCCTTCCTATGCAACCATTGCTCGCTGGAATATGGAGTTCCGCCATGGTCGTGAGTCCTTTGAAGATGACGCCCGTCAGACGTGACCAACGAGTACAATGTGGCCCATGTGGAGAGGATGATCCCCGAGAATCGACGGGAAAAGGTCGAAGAAATCGAGCGAGAACTTGGAATATCACATGGAAGTGTTATCAACATCATCCACGACAATTTGACCATGACCAAGGTCTCTGCCCGTTGGGTCACTAGAAACCTCACGCCCCATGATCGAATTCAAAGTCGTCAAAGTCCACAAGGCCAGAATTGCACAAACTACCTTGCGCGAGTGCGGATTCAAGGAGCTGAACCCCCCCCCCCCTACAGTCCAGATCTGGCCCCTAGCGACTACTTTTTATTCCGCCAGCTCAAGGCTGCACTGTGTGAACGCCGGTTTGGGGACGAAGAAGATGTCCAGCTCACCGTCCAGGAGTGGATTGAACAGCAGTCGGGAGATTTCTGTTTGTCGGGAATTCGAAGCCTCATGGACAAGTGGCGCAAGTGCATTGAAGTCGAGGGTAGTTATATTGAAAAATAATAAAACATTTTTTCTCATATCTCGTTTCCTTATATCCGAATTGCAAAACTTATTGAGTGCCCCTTGTATATAGGTACTTAAGATTTATAAGATGATGGATTTCTTAACCGATTTATCATGGAACGAATAAAAATGTATTATAAATTTGGATTTAGAGGTTAGCGGTATACAGAATGCATTATCGAGGGGTTGATCTTCATAAGTTTTGTCGAGGAATGGCAGCAAGTTTTCTGATTCTCACTCCACCTTAAATTTTATGGTATAATCCAAGTGGTTGTAATTATGAAAGAAGCTATAAAAGTTATTAAGCTTATTATAGACCCACCAAGAGAAGATACATCATCAACGTATCTTAATATTTCTTTTTCAATGATTTTCATAAACAAATTGCACATAATTGGTGAAAGGGGTTTGCCCATACCAAGGCCGTACAATTGGCAATTAAACTATCTCTGCAGGATATAATATATATGTTACGCATAAACGTACAAGGTTACTAATTTTCGTACACGGGTATGGCCTTCAAGTCAGTATCTATTTTGGGTAGGTGGGCCCAAAGGATATTAACAGTTTCCTTCACTGGGAATTTTGTGAATAGGCTAATAACATCGAAACACCAATTTTTATCGGCCAAATCTAAATTCCTAACCTTTTCAACGAAATCTCTCGGACAGGTTAAATGAGATTTGGAAATTTTGGCAATATAATTTGATAAGAATCGTGCTAGGCACTTTGAAAGATGGTAAAAATGGGACCCAACCGCTGATATAATAGGTCTTAGGAGGATTCAGTCTTTTTGTATCTCACGAAGACCGTATAAATAGGAAAAAGAGGGATTAATCGTATTGAATTGATTAAAAAGTCGGTCTTCGCTTTAATAATTTTCCGTAGAAAATCATTGAAAGAGTTGGTCTCATTTTTAGTCGCGTGCAACTCTAATGTATATCTCACTATGTCGGTCGGTCCCCGTTTCCTTTGTTTTGGTAATGACATTGTAACTATTAGGCTGATTCTAACGAAATTTGAAACCGTTATATTTTTTTACATTCTCTTTCAAAAGTTTCAAAGGTCATAAGGTCATAAATCAGAATAAGTGAAAGCACGCGACTTTGGTCAGCAGACCTTGTTTATAAGGGCAGATGTAAAACCAACTCCTCTTGTCTACATCTAGATCACCTAAGTGGATCCCACACAACTGAACTTCGAAAGGAGAATGAAGATCGCAAGTGGTACATATATCCCGCAAATGTTTCCTCTGGCCTTGCATCGAGGAGAAGGTCCTATCATATCAGCCCCCCCTCCAAACCTAAGTTCCATAGGAAAACTTTTTAGTATTTCTGTTAGTGAATACTTAGGGAGAGTTGTGATTTTTTGACAAATGAGATAGATGTCTTGCGAAAGGAGAGCGATGAAACGATGCTTGTTTGACTCTGCGGAATATATATATATATATATATATATATATATATATATATATATATATATATATATATATATATATAACGAGAGAAAGAACAAGAGAGAACGCGAGGGTCACAGAATGAATTCATTAATGATGAATTTGACATAATAAAATATATTGGGGAAAAGCTTAAATATCCGCCATATTTTCACCTGAATGTCTGTATGCAGCAAAAAAGCTCCTTTACTACATTAATAAAGAATAATATTTTATCCCTCCCATATAATTCTCAACTAGTCTATGTCCCTAAATTCTAAAAAAATATTTTAATGGTACTGTTGTATTTTGTAGTAGCATAACTATAATGATCATATACTATTTTTATTTTCAGGTTGACAAATCTAAGCTCTGTAAGCAACTTGTAGGAATCTATTTCCTTCGATGGACCTCCATGGAGGACACGAGATTTAAAGTGGAAAAGTGGTGGAGCGTAATTTTCGTTTAAACACCGCGTGAGAGACAAAAAAAGGAAACAAAAACAACTGTAAGTGGTCTGGTGGGCGTCTCGCGAAATGGGAAGGAAATGGGGGGTCATTGAGTAGCAGAATCCCCTTAAATTACTAATGATTACCTGGTCACAGTCAGCCAAAACTTAACATTCAACCCTCTCCAAGGTCACCATTTAAAGCGAAAAGGTGTGAGAAGGCAAAAAAAAGCCGGTCGGAACGAGATTTGGATCACTGACTCCAATCAGTGGGTGGGAGGCAAAATTGACTCGGTTATCCATGATCTTAAAAAGACTCAATTCAAGCAGAGCTTATAAACCGCCTGCTTTGCATTCGCCACCGATCTACATGAGCGAGGGTCGGCAAAGTGCCTGAGATTACTCCTGAGTCTCTCTCTCTTAACGCTTCTTCTCATAGGGTTAATAAATATTTCATTAACACCTGTATTAAAATATATGATGATTATTCCTCCATGCAGTGTCTTCTTTAAATCGTATAATTCCTGTATCCTTCAACTTTCTGTCCATAATGTATTGTTTGGCTATTTATTTAGTTATTCGTCTCCCGTTTATCTGTATTATGTTCTTAAACTCTTCTTTAGTGGTACACATTTGAAAGGAAATTTGTTAGAGCATTCATTTATTCCCATTTATTTCAGGTCTCGTATGCAATGAGCTGTATAAAATACGAGAAGGAAAAATACTTCAATGTCTCTTTTTTAACATTCAAAAGGAAGTATTTAAATTACATTAAAAACAACATAATGTCTGATTTGAGATTAATTTTTGTCTTCGACCAAGGTAAATGTTTCGAGGCCTAATCTAGATGAAATAAGTCCAGTCAATAGCAAAATTTTTCGAAACGGGTAAATTTATATATGTTTTTTAATGGTAGGGGATTTAACACCGGGCTCGACTCAATTAAGATGCTATTATTTCTCAGCGAAGAACTACTGATTAAAGTAGAATCCAAACCACGGGTATAGCAGCCACCGAGAAGGCAACACGAATCGGGATTTCATCGGGCGACTAAATGTCGTTAAAATCGGAAGTGGTGTTTCCACTCGGCTCAACCGTAGCCTCGAATTCTCTCTCTTTCTCTCTCTCTCTCTCTCTCACACACACAAACACTCTCTTTCTTTCTCTCTTACTCTTTCTCTATTTCTCTCTTTCTTACTCTCTCTCTCTTTCTTTCTCTCGGGAATGTAGGTGGGCGGGGAGAGCCTTCATCTATGCTATGCTTTCTCTTATGCTATAGATTAGGGCCTTCCCAAAATAGTACCCCCACTGTGTGGTCAGCAATGATCTTTGAGGTACTACTTTTCCTTGTGACTCCTTGCGACTATCTCTCACTTTCTTTCTTTCTTTCTCTCTTTGCCAAGTTGACGGGGAACATACGCAGACTGCCCGCAAAAGGTGGGCAGCCCACATGCTTTCTTTAACTACTAAAGTCATGACGATGTGCAAGATTGCGTGTTCTATTATTCGAGATCTCGTGTCACTAAATATCACGAATAAACAGACGACTGTGATATTTATGATTGAATAAATTTAAAAAAATAGCTAAATGACGCTAAAGCTAATGCTGTTTGCCTAAATTGGGAGAGGATAAGTAGTGGGGGTTTTGTTGAAGGGGGATATGAAAGGGGAATTTCTTTTCCAGCACGGAAGTAACGTTCATGCGCTGGAGAAGATTCTAGAATTTAGGTAGGCTTAAATTGGTAAGCCTCTTCCCCCCTCCCCATCCACAAGTGGTAGCCTCGAACCGCGTCCACCAAGGACCACCTTTACGCGGGTTAGAATCACCTCAGCGTGAAGATTCGAGGCCATTCGAGAGTAGCGCTGTTTTCCCCACCCCCGCGGGGGGAGCCTCGGATATAAATAGAGTTCGTCTTCCATGTGGGAGATACAGAGTTGAGGAGTCTGGCCCGGACCCAAGAAGATTCCTCTAGTTCCAAGTCAGGTGTTAACAACAAAGCAAAGTGACGGCTGAACTTTTTGTGTGTTGGAATTAGCCCAGCTAGTGAGGTAATTCCATTTGACGATCGCCGCCGAGCGATTTTTCCGACTCCACTCATCAACTCCTGTCGAAGCCCTCCTCGTTTCCCTCCTCGTTTTCGGGTGACCGAAACACTCTCCCCTAGACAGGACATTACCGCCCCCCCCCCTTTTTGGAAAACCGTCATCACGTCAACTTCCCGCTCAGAAGCTCCGAGCGCCCTCGCCCTTACGTTAATTGACCGCAGAAAACATCTGTGAAGCCTTACCCTGACGTCTCACCCGGAATCCTTCGTAAGCCAACCCCTCTCCCCCTTCAGCAACCCATTTGAGTTAATCTTCCCCATTTGAATAGTCTCCTTCTGTAATACATTAATTTTTAACTTCAGAGTCTGACGCATAACTCTGCAATTCCCCCCTCGTTTACTGATGTAATTTTGCCCATTAATTCTCTTATTTTATGTAAATAAAATTATATTTTTGTACATGCCTCTTTAAATAACCTTGAGCTTTGCCATTACCCAAATTTTACCTGACCTCGTTGCACTCTTTCTCGCTGTTCCGCGCGTCGAAACTTGTGGCGTTACGTCCCTTGTCGGTTCGCCTTTAATTATTGGTGTCTTCCCCATAGATATAATATGGTATTGAGATAATGTAATGTCATACCACGACACATACAACTCACATTTTTGTCAACCTTGACGTTTACAATAAGTTCCCGGACACAACCCTGCATGTTTATCCTTTGGATGATAATGTTAGACTTGAATTCCGAAAGTGCTAGCTCCTGGACACTAGTTAAGCTCAGTTGTTAAACAATTATGAAAAATTTTATTGTTTAGGAAATAACAGAAAATTTTAATAATAAAAAAGAATTTAACGTTCGTAAAAATTGGCTCGTACATACTTATTTATGGACACCAAGGTTATACGGATATATGTAATGGGACGGGTAGTTGACCACTGATTGACTCATATGCTTGCATCTTTGAGAAGTTGGAATAGCGAAGGAGTAAGGTAGGGAGGAGGGAGAGAAGAAGGAGGAAAGAAAACTTACAAATGGCCAGGGTCCTCTGGTCTGGATTAAACGAAAGTAATGTGGAACGCACTGGGCACTCAACGAGTACATGCAGCACAGTGTATCAGGTACGGTTACAGGTAGGAAGGAAATAGCCTGTGATAAACTAACCGTGCAGTAGCCTGCAGTGACCCAGGAGAAGCGGGCCAGCGATACCTCTTTGTGGCCGGACCTGTGGAAAGATGAAGTCCAGTAGCTGAAAAGGGATTTAATGCGGTAGAATTTTGTGTCGTAACGAATTCACCGAGGAGAAAGCTATCGTGAATTAAGGATCATCACGCATAAAGGGAGATCAGGGAATGGGAGTCGGGGAACTAGTGCTGGGGGAATGCTGAATGAGCAGCTTGTTTAGCTGATGCGTTGCTAGGCAATCTAACTTTTAAGGGAACTTAACAGAAAGTAACAAGCTTATTGAACGAGGCCGAATTAATTTGCACCTTTTATAAGTTATATTTTACCTTAATATTTATCTCTTATATTCTTGAGCATATTTACTCAAGTGCTTTCAAATACATTGTTTGACAAACTGTTCCATGTTTGTGTTATTTAATAGGAAAAGTAATTTTGTAATATCGCACTGTTATATCTTTTGTTTGCTATCCTGAAAACATAATTTCTTGTGGCCGCTCGGTTATCTAACTCAAATATTGATTCATAATTTATATTATTGAAACATTTTGTATTTTAAAAACTATAATAAGTTGGCCACGCAGATAGTGATCTTCTAGGTGATATAAATATAGATTCGAACCTCTCTTCCTACGATGTATTTCTAAACTCAGGGATTGTTCATGGTATGACCAGGCAGGTGTACGTGGTTATACGCACACTGGCCTACTGTCCGACTGAAATTAAGGCTCTACCTGGGGATGGTTCTAAGAGTGCTTTAAATACACAGTTGCTAGGCCAAGGAATATTCAAACACGGCTACAAAAATATAATTTAATAGGACTAAAGTTTACATATACATATAGGGCAAGTTAAATGGCAATGCAATTAAATATTGACGGTTTAAAGCTAAGATGATTAACACTATCAATTAAGTTTGAACCGAGGGATAATTAATTAAGTAATGATTTTACCATTATGCAAGTTCTAGAGCAAAGGAGATCCTTGAGTTTCGACGCGGTAAAGGTGGGAGGAGCGTGACGAAGCCGGGGTTAAATCCCTTTTCCCTTGATGTGCGGCGAGTAGGATTAGGTAGGTAAGTTTGACTTTGAACTTGTGGGCGTCTCACGAGACGCTCAATCCAACTTCGGGAAACTGAAGTTGAAGTAAGGGGCTCTTATCTTTAAGAGGCAAACGGAGGGTGCTTCGGGGATGGCTTTTTTGATCCTTAAAATTAGAAGACATGGTGAGAAAGGTTGAAGCACGCCTAACTATTTCCACGAACACCATTAAGTGACGACTAGCTCTCCCTTGGCTCTTCGACAATCACTCAATTCTTCCCTGGACGAGAATGTAGTCTATTCCCTCTCGACTAACGAAGACGTTACGGCTAACATTACTGGACGGCGGCTTCAGACACAATCTGCATGTGAACTTCAAAGTCTCAAATATATACTCAGAAATTATCTAGACGTGGAGAGAGATTCATTGCCAACTGACTTCCTTAATTGCCTTGGGTCGCGATAAGGTCCCATAGCGAGAAGTCGCGATTCCCTCTTACTGGTCTTTCCCATTGTGCAAATTTTCGCAATATATAGGGCATACGAATTTAGAGCGGTCAACGGCGAACTGGAGAATTCAGAGGGAGGGGGGGGGGATTCCCTCTCTTTATTCTTATTCTTCCACACTCCTTCCATATCAGCAAGACATTTTTTCCCACAAGTTGAGTTCGAAAAAAAGTCTCGAACTAAATTTTCTTCAAGGAGGAAATGCTGTAAAAATTAATTTAATTAGTGCAACGAGATACAAACAAATTTCGGACATGAGCGGCGTAACAAATAATAATAATTACTTTATACTATACGCACAGATACAATAAAAAAAAACAAAATTAAGCCATACAACACATTGAGTATCTAAATAAAAGAACAAAAAATGAACCATTACTAAAGACACACTACAAAAGAGGGAAATTACACCACACTTCAAACAATTAACCTATATATGAAACAAATCAGCAAACATATTTACAAGGAGATACGCAAATGGTATCTTTAATTGATGGCAATAGGGTCTTCTAGACAATTTCTATTTAAACTATGCACTAAACAATTTTGAGCACCCTTGATATACACAATACGAAATGCTATAAAAATTAACAGACTCCCTTGCATTAGTCGTCCATTTTGACTCATGAAATTACGAAGGTACGACAATAGCTTATGGTCACTCTCAAGTACGAATTCAGTTCCTATAAGTTACATTCTAAAATGTCGAATCGACCATACTATAGCTAAGTCTCGAGTTCAATGGTGGCGTAAGCCTTCTCGCGGACAGACAGCTTTATGCTCGCATACGCAACGGTATATCCACTTCCATCGTTTTCATACTGCATGAGGGTACCACCTATACCATCACGAGAGGCATCAGTACGAATCCCACCTTTTTGTTCGGATTCGGGAGTTTCAATATAGGAGCAGAGATCAGTATCTCCTTCAGCTGGTTAAAGCTAGACACCGCGGGGGAAGTCCAACTGACATGATCCGGTCCCGTTTTCTTTAACATATCATTAAGGGGTGACGCTATAGTGGCGAAATTGGGAACAAAGCGCCTGTAAAATGAAGCAGAACCCAGAAATGACCACAGCTGCTTCTTCGCCCGAGGAAGCGGCATTTCAGCTATGGGTTTAACTTTATCTTCTTGGGGGACAATCTGGTTCTTTCCGATCTTAAAAGCATGATATTTAATCGTATCATATGCGAAATGACACTTCGACGGGCCTATCGTTGTGTCCGTGTGCACGCAAGCGAATTGACAAAGCGCGAAGGCACTGTACTTGCTGGTCTCATGTACGGGTGGCCACGTACATGTTGTCAAAATAAAAGGTTACACTGACTAGGCCGTCTAAATATGACGCATCGTTTGATTGTAGTTATCATACGCAGTTACCAAACCAAAGAGAAGACGGGTAAATTGCATTAAGCCTTTCTATGTAGCAAAAGCTGTAAAGCGCTTAGAAGATTCGGAGAGCACAATCTGATGGTAGGCCTTACAAAGATCATTTTCAGAGATGAGTTTTGCATTTTCGGATAGATGTAGGTTTTGATCAATCAAAGGTATGGGTTCGGCGTCGAACTGGGTGACTGAATTTAATTTGCGAAAATCATCGCACGTCCTAAATTATTGCTCGGCCTTTCTGAACATAACAATCAGGGCGCAACAGTCAGATAAGGAAGGCTCGATGATCCCCAACCTGAGCAAATTTTTTACTTCGGGGTTAAATGCGGGGCGTAAATGAACGGGAATAGGGTAAGGCTTAGTCCTTACTGGTTCTTGCGTTTTCAAACAATTTCATGAGTGAATTGGGTAAAACAACCTGGCGTTTCGGAGACTACGTCCGAAATTTCACTTAGGAGGCTCGCTAATTGAGCCTTCTCGATGGGTCGCAGACGGGGGGCTGAGTCCGATTGGGAGAAAGAGAGAGACGGCAAAGGGTATTCGTCGTCTGCTTCCACGCAGACCATTTGAACGAGGCAAAGCGGTTCGACCGGGTAAGTTGCCTCTAAGACGTGTTCTTTGTCTAAAGCGACCACATTATTAACGCGTGCGCGTCGGTGGTACCTTTTTAACAGGTTGACGAGGTACACTTTATTACCTGAGGGGTCTGAATTAAGTAGTCGACCGGGCCTCGGGGTTTTACTACTGAAAAAGGTCCTTTCCACTGAGATAGGAGCTTATTAGACTCAGAGGGTAACAGAAGTAGTACTTCGTCGCCTGCTTCGAATTTCCGTGCCTTGGATTTGATGTCAAAATACGTTCTGTATTTTTCCAAATTCACCTCAGAATTCTTGAAGGCGAGGTCTGCACAGTTTTCTAGGCGAGTACATAAATACAACACATAAGCGTAGGAGGACTTAATCTCCTCATCAAGCTTGGGGTTTGACCATAATTCTTTTAGAGTTCCTTTTTAAAATTATTATAATTGGCGAAGTTCAGAAAATTTATGAAAATTTAACCATGGCTGCTTTTTTTTTTTAATTTTAAATTTTAATCTTAGTAGCGAAGCGCAAGCTCCTCCCGTAAGGGGGAGTGGCGAAGCCATTACCTGATAATTTTAAAAAGGAACTCTAAACTAAATTTGCCCCATTTCAAAATATCACGTTGCTAAAATATAGAGTTATAAAGAAGAAGATATATAAAAATAAATTTTCTGAACTTCACCATTTGTAATTCTTTAGATTTTAAAAATTCACAAAATTTCGATACTTATATTTATTTCTGAACTTCACCATTTTGTTTTTTGATATTATAAAAAAATGATTAGAAATAACTTTGATTAAAAAAACGTCATAACCAAACTAAGATGAAATTATTATTTAAATACTAAAAAAAAATCCCCTTTTTAAATTATAGAGTTAGTGATGATATATATATATATATATATATATATATATATATATATATATATATATATATATATATATATATATATATATATATATTTTCTATAACTATATTTTAAGAAGGGGATTTTTATTTTTCCTCTTAGTTTTGTTGTCATCCCCCCGTCGTCATGGTGACCACTTCTACCCCCGTCGTCATGGTAACCACCTCAACGACCTGTTGTTATGATCACCACTTCTACCAAGGTCGTCATGGTGACTACTTCTACCCCCATAGTAACAACCTCTATCACCGTCGTCATGGTAACCACCTTATCCCCGTTGTCATGGTAACAACTTCTACCCCGTCGCCATTGTAACAAATTTTACCCCTTCGTCATGCTAACAACATCTACCCCCCGTCGTAATAGTGACCATCTCTATCCTCCCCTCGGATTTGGATAATTATCGTCTGAGGTAAACATAGAGGAAAATAAGCAGCCCCTCCCCCATTTTGTGACTTCCTCCCCCAAACCCCGTTCTAAATATATATATATATATATATATATATATATATATATATATATATATATATATATATATATATATATATATATATATATATATATATATATATATATATTAGGGTGGGTAAAAAAAATATAAGTTTGAAGTCTCTTAGGGCACGCAGGAATTATTGTGAAGAATAACAAGGAAAAAAGCACAAAAAGTTTCATGTGAATCTTTTAAGATTTAGGGGTCACACGGGGTAGTTGATTTTTCGAGACCATACAAGTGTTCATTTCTCAAGCTTATTTATTCACATTAACTATATATACCGCAGAAAAAAAACTATTTGCTCTGAAGTGAGGTAAATAACTATTCTAGGAACATTTCACGATATAGCAGTGTATATGAGAGGAATATTACTCTGATACTATACAAGGAACACTTAGGAACAGTGATAGGAATGGCACATTTCCTGGACTTTCTTCAAAATAAAACTGAAAATGGCTGAAATAACGATTGAAACGATTTGTTTAATCTTCTGTAAGATCACTTAGGGTTCAGGTTCAGCCGTCGGTGGTGCTCGACAGATTGCAGGAGAGCTTGTCGATCGCTCTCGTCCTTGGTGAGGATCTGGGAATAATCAATGATCAGTTTGATCGCCCGTTACACTGCATCATTGGTCACTGCCAGATGGTGGACGGTCTCCTTCTCCTGGTTGTACGCCTCGTTTTCCTTCCAACTGAGCAGATGGGATTGGAGAAACGAGGCATCCAACTTTAGTGCCGTAAATGAGAAAAGTGACAGTTTAGGGACAAGGTCACTCAAAGTCACCGAAGAAACATTTTGGGACGCTGTCGTACATCGTTTCTTGTCGAGGTCCTTGTCAATGGCCAGCTTCTCCACCATCTTGATCTTCTCCTCGATCGTGACTTTGTCTCTGAACAAGGCAAGGCCCACGAGGTCCGTCCCCAAGTACCAGAGGTACCACTTGAAGGTCTTCACCGTGGCCTCCGAGATATTTGAGTTGAGGTCTCTGTAGTTGTGGAGATCCTGGAAAAGAGTGAGATCGTTGAAATGAACGTCTGCGGCCGAGGTAGCCTAGCCTCGAACCTTGCACGGGCGTAGATTAGGATGATGAATACACTCATCTCCTGGAGGCTACGCAGTTACCTCGGCGTGAGTTCGATCTCGTCCTTGAACATCGTGATCTTGAGCGTGTAGCTCGCCTTCGCCATCCATCTCGCGTGGTGGTGAGCTCCTGGTTTGCGGAAGGTAGTGGAAACCTCCCCCTTGATGGTCTTTGCCGTTAGTTCCGCGAACACTTTATAATCGTCTCTTGTTGTTTCGGCCGCTTTGGCAAGAGCTTCAAGGGTCGTCCTCTTCCATTCGTCATAGTCAGCCAACCGAGGGTCGTTGATGATCGTAGCATTGGTATATACGAGAGTAGGCCACTTCTTGTGGAACCGTTTGAATAGTTGAACATCTGGGCCGGACTTTGCGTCGCCGAAGGTAGCCTCGAAGGCTGAGGCCAAGATCAGCTCCATAACGTGGTGGCGGCACGCCAAGTTCAACAACGGACGATCCAACTTCTGTTCGAAGAGTGTGCAACAGCCAGCATAGACGCCTGTGTTTGAGGCGGTGTTGTTGACTTTGCTGGCCATTGCTTCTCCGGTACCGGATGGCAAGGTAGGGATAGCCAGGAGCTTGTCTCCTTCAAGGGATGGACTGGTGACAACGATGGCCAAGCGATCGATATGACCTTGACTTTCTGATCCGGGCAAGAGTTTCTCGTCCCAATGAAGGATGAGAACCGCGTCGTGCTTCTGTACTTGGTTTTAATAATTCTTGACGGCTGCTCCTGCTGGCTCCTTCCGCAACACTTTACAGTTTCGGCGAATGGACGAGATGGGCGGACTCAGCATTCCCTGGTCTACAACGATGGCAGAGAAAACGTGGTGGGCTCCGTGAGTGATCAACTTGACCCTGTCAGCTACTCCTGCAAGCTCCTTCGTGATCTTGAGCCTTTTCGGAGGAGAAGCAGAAGCAGCGGCGCTTCTCCGAGCAGGAGAGATGGTGTCGGACAAAGAAGTTGATGAAGAAGCGGTGGTGGAACTCCCGCTCGCCAACTCAACCGTCTCTTTTATCTCCAATGTCTCCGCCAACTCCTTCTCCTTTCTCTTTCTCTCAGCAGCCAACCTCTCATGTTTCCTAGACTATTTTGCCACGCTCTCCTTGTCAAGAGTACTCATGACTATTTTCCTCTGTCTCCTTTGGTCGTCGAGGAAGTTCCTGTCCTCCTGGTTGAGGTGGATCATGGAGGAAGAAGTAGCAGGGGCTGCGATGTCGAACAGGGATGACAAGTGTCCCTGGAAGAGGGCGTCGGAGACCTTGTCCCCCTTGGATTGACGTTTTTTTGTCTTCTTACGGACTTCGTACTTACCGACGAGGGTTTCAAGTTTTTTCATGATTGATCGCAGCGGGACAACAGAAATTTGGGCACCTTTCCAAACTTTGAAGACTTCGTCGATCACACCTTTTCGATTGTTCTTGCTGTTCGATCCATGACAGAAGAGTCGCCGCAGAACATCTTGCCCTGTTGGAAGGACAATCTGGCTGACGGCTTCAAGGTGTCCCAACAAAAACAGCTCAGTCTGTTTCCGAGTTGAACTCTCTATTTAGACCTCAGGAGAAAGCGAGGATATTTTTAGCTTAGTTCTGGGTCTAACAGTATAAAGACAGACCTATATAATAAAAAACACTACGTTGGGGTATGCACAAAACGAGTTGACATCACCAAGAAGTATATCTAAAGGCATAGCGCCCACAACACAGTGTATAGTAGGTACGATATGCTAAGGGAAAGCAAAGCAAACTTTCGATCACTCGGTGCGACCCCTCAACATGCTTTGATTTGGACGAAACTCCGGATTTGGGACTTTCTCATAAAGCCTCAAAATAATTCACGAGTGCCGAAACAAAAAGGTACCAGTCGCCTCTGCAATCTTGCCTCCCAATCTACAATGTATAGTACTATTTGGCTCAAGGTATCCTTCCTTTCCATAAATAAATCCATTTACTGTGTCTACCGTTCTCCTAATTCTGCCAAATCATTTTAATTTTCTAACTCCTTTACACTTCATTCTGAACAACTTCTTTCCTTTTACCGTCAGGCAAAAATCATCTTTCTGGTGGGTTTTAATGTCCTCTACGAAAGAATGGTTAAACTCTATTCTGAAGGATCCTGGAACTGTTCATCCAAAACCCGACACACGTTCCAGACCAACAAACATACTTGACAGATTTTTAATATCTTTCTCACCTCTTATTTCCTTTCTCATGAATATAATTTTTATTCCTTCGAGATCCTCTGACTATAATCAAATTGCCTTGGCATGTACGGCTGAAACTTTACCCACCAGTAGTAAACCATTTCTCCGTGTCTGGCACAATCGCTCTGTTGAGTAGACAAACCTTGAGAATTGTCTCCTGAGAATTTCTATGGGATAATGGCTTCTTCTCCCAGAGGGAGGTTACTTCCAGTTTCATGAGGTCCCAGATGCCATCATTGATGGTATGGAAACTTGCATCCCATTTTTAGCCTCTTTCTCCTCCTCAACTTCACCAGTATTGTAACAGCATGGAAAGGAAAGAATGTACCCTAGGAGACCTTACGGTCCATTCAAAGAGGGTACCTTTGGACTAGAAATCGAGCTGGCACAAGGCTGCTCAATTGTTTTGCGTCCCTAAACGGCCACTTTTCAAGACTTTGTCTAGTCTTGACTTGAACTGGTCAACAGATTCACTGTTGACAACTTCCACTGGAAGTGCGTTCCACATACCGCAGATACTGTAAGTGAAAAATTTTCCACACAGATTGCGGTTGTAACGCTTCAGGTCAAGTTTGAAGCCGTGATTGCGCGTTCTGTTATCACTCAGTGTGAAAATATCCCGGTAGTCAACATTGTCGAACCCTCGAAGTATTTTGAAAACTTCGATGAGCTGACCACGCAGTCTACGGGTTTCCAGCGAGAACAGATCTAATTCCCTTAGTCTATCCTCATAACTTTTATGTTGGATAGAGGGAATCAGCTTGGTTGCCCTGGCTTGTACGCGTTCCAATCTCGCGATGTCCTTTCGCAATGAAGGACTCCAAAATTGTACGGCATACTCCAGGTGCGGTCGGACAAGTGAGTTGTACAGGCACAGTACAATCTCCTGGTTCCGATAAGCAAACTGGCGCTTAATATAGCCTAGCATCCTTTGGGCCTTTTTCTCCGCCTCAATGCACTGTTTCGAGAACTTGAGGTCACTAGTGATTGTTACACCCAAGTCCTTCTCAGTGTCACTCGATTCAAGAGCAGTGCCCTTAAGGATATACTGAGATTGGGGGTTTCTGTGGCCGATATGCATCCCTTTGCATTTTCCCACGTTAAAAGGCATTTGCCACGTGTCTGACCACTCCCCAATCTTCCCAAGATCTTCCTGCAGGCGGGCATCCTTTGCAACGTTCATACCAAGCTTGGTATCGTCGGCAAATTTGGAAATCTTGGCAACCATGTCACCGTTCATGTCGTTGACGTAGATGATGAATAGTAGTGGTCCCAGGACAGAACCTTGAGGCACCCCGCTAGTAACGGGCACCCACTCAGAAGACTGTCCATTCACCACCACCCGTTGCCGTCTGCCACTTAGCCAGTTCTCGATCCAGCCGGCTACCTTTCCGTATATGCCAAGCGCTCGCACTTTCCGGAGAAGGCGGCGGTGTGGTACCTTATCAAAGGCTTTCTGAAAGTCTAGGTAGACCACATCCACCGCCTTGTCCCGATCGTGCTCACTGAAAACGAAGTGGAAGAATTCCACAAGGTTCGTCAGGCATGACCGTTGCCTTCGGAGGCCGTGCTGGGAACTCCTCAGTAGCAGGCTTGACTCTAAATACGACGTCACTTTGTCCACCATGATGCTTTCCATGAGTTTACCGACTATCGAAGTCAGACTGATAGGTCGGTAGTTCGACGGTTGGTTACGATCTCCTTTCTTGAAGATTGGAGTCACCTCCGCCTCACGCCAGTCTCTAGGAACACATTTGGTCCGGATTGACATGTTGAAGATTGCGCTCAGGTGTCGTGACACTTGATCGCGCACTTCTTTCAACACTTTAGGTAGAAACCCATCCGGGCCAGGTGACTTATTCGTCATTAGGTCACTGATCTTCTTTTTGATTTCAACTTCGGTGAAGTCCATATCCTCCAGCTTTTCCCCCGATTAGGAATTCGTCGGCTGGGGGATGGGACCACATTCTTCAGTAAACACTGAAGAGAAGTAGTCGTTGAGGAGGTTAGCATTTTCTGCATCTGAATGCTTTAATGTCCCCTCCTCGTTCCTCAAAGGGCCAATCGTTCGACGGATTGGTTTACGGCTGTTCAACGAAGCCTGCTCCGGTGCCACCTCAGTAAATAACAGGGCTCCCAAAGTATAGTGAAGGTACTTTTCTTTTGTTACTCACTTAAACTTCATATCTCTATTCTACGTAATACTAAATACAACTTTTGAAAAAGAATATGTGTCTTATTCTGAATCTGAATGCCTTCTATGGTCTTTAAATTCTCTCACCTTTTTTTTACTTCTTTTTTTTTGCAAATAGATCAATTTCTGTTTGTTCTTCTGTTTGGATCCGTATTTTATGCTGACACAACTCCTAAGAATTCAAATGCTGAAGCTTCTACCACTTCACGTTTCTCTACTCATATGTTTGAACACTTTATTCAAAATGAGATTTTTCAAAAGACTCCATGTTCTCTAAAAATCTCAGAAAGCTCACGGTGAAGATGGTGTACAACCTCATGTACACAAAGGGTCCTTCTAATCATGCACATGTTCTAGTTCATCTCTTTTTCCTCTCTCTCTCTGTTTTTCGAATCATTTCCTTCTGGATGATGGCACGCGCTGGTCCAGCTATCTAGCTAGTCTCTAAGAAGAGTGTCCGCTTTGATCCCTTCAACTATCGACCTATTTCTCTCATCTCCAATATCTCCTAAGTCTTCAAGTCTTTCTTCAATGCTTGCTTTCTTAAAAATCTTGAACTCTGTACATCCTCTCTAATCAGCTACACGGGTTACGCAAGGCCCACTCCTTGGAGATATCCAGGCATACATACCTTATACATCATTAGTCATCTCTCTTTAAAATTATGGGAAATTCTTTGCTATTGCCCTGGACATTTCCAAAGCTTTCGACAAGGTTTTGGCACAAAGGATTACTCTCTAAACTACCACCATTCGGCTTTTCTCTTCTTTGTGACCTGATTTATTGTTTCTTCTTTAACCTATCCATCTCAACTATTAAAGATAGATGGATCTACTTCAGTTGTATTCCACATCAACTTTCTTGTTTCACAAGGTTCTTTTCTCGCGTCTTTCGTTAATGATCTCTTAATCTCAACTTCTCACTCATTTCATTCTTTTAGCTCGTCCACTCACCTTCCTCATATTCCTTCTCTTGTCAACCATAAAGAGTCCAGCTTTCAGAAATCATCTCAACTAGTATCAGATGTAGAGGCAATAGCCGTTCATAATCAATATCTTAGTTGTAACAGTTACTTCAGATTGAACAGAGAAAAAACACATCAGCCATAACAATAAATGCTTCCAAGAAAATTGCGATCCTCTTCTGATTTAAAAGATTTTTCGCTTGCCGATGGTTTATAAGAGCTTAAACATACTTTTGCATTGAACAATGTTGACATATTTGGGGTGAATAACCTTCCACTCTATCAATAGCCGCCATCAAACAAAAAGCTGTCCGTCTCATCAATAACCCACTCTTGTATGGAAAGTTAGAACCCTTAAAATACATCAAGTTGCCTCTCTGTCTCTCTTTTACCTGTACTTTCATGAAACCTGTTCTGAAGAACTCACTCGCAGAGTTTTAGCTTCCCATAGATATTGCGTTGAAGATTTATACCTCACGACCACACGTCCCTCTTTCTGTGTTCCCGTCTTCTTTCAATCTTGCTAGGTTCAAAAGCCAGGCATTTAGACATTTATTGGACAACGGTTCACTAAATACTCAATATATGTTAAGGAACAGCCCTTTTAGTGGGTAGTTTTGCCAGTGTCGTTGCCTTCCCACGAAAAAAACAACTTAAAGTTAAAAAGCGAAACCCAACTTAGGAACTTTCGACCAAAAAGTCGCCAAGAAAGGTTCCTAAAGCAATTCAGGATGATGGAGGAAATAGTAGTACTAGTAAGAGCGGTTCATTAACCTGCCTTTTTCCAGTTGTAGTAAACACAGTTATTTTCACTGTGCTAGGACATGTTTTTTATACAGATTCTCCATGTGGGTGTGTGAATATTCCACTTGGATTGTACGGTTTCATACAGTTTTTACTTCCTTTAATCTTAGCATTTACAAACATTGTTTTGTTTCTGTTTAATGTGCGTAAACCAGAATGGTCATGGATACCAATTATAGACATTGTAAAGATCAAGAGGTCCCAGAGTTCCTGAGAACAGCTTAACTTTACTAGCTTACATTCAGGATTGTTTATATTACAAGCTGAAGTCCATGCCTTATTTAGATTACCTATTTATTGGTTCTCTACCAGTATCCCTTTTTTAGTTTTTCTACCTTGGATTGATGCCACGTAGAGGGGTCCCTATCTAGTTTGATATGAACTCTGTGATTACTTTTTACTTAGCATATGTTTAACAGATATACATTCTCGAATTATGATTCATTCAAACTACGAAGATATAATTAAACCACTTTTATCTGAAGATACTCACTCTACCAGTTGTGCATTGGATGGAGTAATTTGGACAAGTATAAATCGCGTATATAGAGTATACAAGAATGTAAAAGGGACTTGTACAGAGAGGAAAAAATAAGGAAACAATTTGTGAAATTCCTGCGGGTCGATTGCTACTCAGTATCAATTCAAATAAATATTTTATAATTATTTGTTTTTTTTTTAATATGCTATCTTATGGCACGTTATTTATAAACATATTTTCTTTCTATCAGCTACAAATAGAAATCTATCAAAGTTACTTATCAGTATCAACTTATTTGGGAGTCTAATGAGCTCAAAAGGCTGTGTTTGGGTTGCTGATATTTACAATATCTTCACCTTCTTCCTGAACCTATTTTCAAAGAGGTTTCGGAAGAAATACTTTCGTTGGTTTGCACGTTATTCATTTAAGTACCCAAAATGACGTTTCCACGGAATGATTCAGATATATTTTATTTTTTTTTAAATTTGACTGAAAAAGAATGGCAATATTATGAGGCGCGAGCAGTTGCTAATATACAATCGAATTTCGACCCCTTAACTCCCTAAAATTTCTTTTTAAACCAATGCCTGTTGCTGATTTTTTTTCTGACCAATTAATGAAGGGTTCCTTCGGTGGCGGGTATCCTAAAATTTCTTTCCTCATTGAACATTTCCTTAGAACGAATTATAAAACAAGTTTTTCGAGTATTTAGGGAAGGGCTGCGTGCACCCTATCTGAAATTTCAAAACAGGATGCATAGGAAATATTGCATTGAAACCTCGTAACAATACTTTGCTATTGTCTGAGAGAAATTCATAAATATACAGTGCCTGCATGCAATGAGTTATTGGGTGGTCGGCTAACTTTCACTCTCTCCCTTAGGCCACTAGGGAAAAAAAACACTTGACAAAACCAAGTTTTGTTAATGTTTTTTTTTTTTAACTTTTGGGAGATCATTTGGCGACTGCCTACTTGGGAATAAGTCGAGGTACACAACCTAACCTACTACCAGGCTATATTAAAAACAAAACAAATAATAAATATTTAAATAAAAAATAACAACGATAAAAAAGACAGAGGTTAAAATAATAACAACAACAAGAAAACAAAGCAAAAAGGCAAGAAGGAAGCGCGCTCCGGCGTCGGGGGTAGTGTTGCCTCCCTCCGGCGCAGGAACATGCGACCTACACCCCCCTAAAACAAAAACATAACAAATAAAGGGAAGGAGGCCAGCCTCCTCCAAAAAATCGTAAAGTCCACAAGTCAGTGTGAGCGAACCCGCTCTGAGTATAAGGGGCAAGCGGTAACAACTCCGTTCGTCTCGGTACATGGAAAGCTAACGTGCGCAAAGATTGCCCAGACTAGGACATACAACAAAAATGTGCCGAACAGTCTGTGGGACAACGCAGTCTTCACAGTAAGGCGCAGGCGAGCGCTCCATCAAATGGCGGTGCGTTCCGCGCGTATGTGTGTCCAATTTGGAGACGACAGAGAGCAACCTGAAGCTGCCGCGGCATTGGTGGGTAGGTCCATGGGAACAGTCGCAGCACAATGGCACGCAACTTTAGGTTCCCCTCGAATGTCTCCCAACTTCTTTGCCAAGCAGCCCGGAGGGCAGCGCATATTCGTGCCATGCAATCGGCGTGCTCATTCACCGCAATTCCTGCATGTCCAGGAAGCCATTAGAAGATAATATCGACATCCACCAGACTCGCCAAAACCGTGGCATCACAGATATCGCAAACAAAGGGATGCGAAGATTCCAATGGCCCGAGAGCACTCATGGCGCTTTGTGAGTCGATATTTATATATCCCAATCTGGTCTCCTGTACCGAGCGGCATATGCAACCAGCTTGGCCGTAAAGACAGACGCAGCGTTTGGCAGAGACGCGCTGACTTCAAACAGAGAGGATACGGCGTTAAAACCGACCCATTCTTGGGACTTGGAGCCACTAGTATACACTGGCACGGTTCAAGCGTCACAAGAAGTGTGCTCAACATGGCCAAACGCAATACTCCGGCGCCGTAGAATCTTTGGAAGCAGAGGTGTGGCGACAAATAGTCAAAGGTGGTACCCTCCAGGATGGCACCCAGGACAGAACTAGGGCCACCACCGGTCCGAGAGCTAGACCTAGCTCTTGAAGGAGTTTCCTAGTTCTAATCCCAAATGGGCTAGGGTATGACTGGTGACTCTCTGCAAAATAGACACCACTGAGATCAGCTGCGGATGCAGTGAGAGAGCTGTTGGTGAGTGAGGGATGCACTGGGCTCACACGTGCAGGCGAATAATGCACTGTGTACGACGCAGAGCGAGTTGCATTTCCCCAGTATCGACAAGTAGACTCTCAATGAGGGAAGTGTGGAAGAAACCTATCGCCAGGCGAAGGCTGGTGTGGTGGACACCAGCTGGTGTGACAATACACGCTCGGCCGTGGATGCATAAAACTGGCATGGCTAGTCGAGCTTTGAACGAGCAACGGATCAAAAAAAAGGTAAGGCAGTAGCCCTATCAGCGCCCCAGGCGCTGAACGTCACAGAATGAAGAATATACATGGCGCAGGTACAAGAAACCCTAAAGCTGCGAATATGAGCCTCCCAGGTGATGCGTCGGTCAAATACAAGACCAAAGAAACGGTGCGAGTCTACCACTTCCACGGTAAGGCCGTGGATGACGGTAGAAGTGCACCACCTTAGTCTTGGCCAAGAAAAACCGAAACCTGTGCGCTTCGGCATACCGAGAGACGCGTTTCAATGCCTGTAAGAGTCGACGCTCCTGAATTGGCATCTGGGCCGCGCTAAAAGAGATCGAAAGGTCCTCCACGTATAGCATAGTGAGAACATCTTCCGGCAGCACCTAGGTGATGCCGTTAATGCTAAGGGAAAAGAATGTGACACTAAGGAAACTTTCGAGACGAAGGGAGGAAAAGACTCGCATGACAAGCACAGCCTCCCCGGATAAGTCTTCGAAGGCGACAGCGCATTGCCCGGCCAAAAGCGCCCGGAGCTCTGCCTCCTGGAAGCGTACGACCATTCTTGTGGGAAGGGTCTTCTCTTCGAAGAGGGACCCCGCATCTCTTCCGAGCTAGACCTGCAGGGAATATTCCTTCAATGAAATTGTCGTGGACTCCGGGCCAACTGGGAAGAGCTGCGGATATATATATATGTATTTAAAGGCCTAAGGAAATGGAAATTGGTAATACAACCCGGGTTGTGTTACCAATTTCCATTTCCTTGGGCCTTTAAATACATCTATATATCACGTGTCATGTGATTTTAAATTATTACAAAAAAAAAGCCCGTGGCCCCTTCTACTAAAAAAACACTTGTCTTGTCTCTCACTGGATAAAAACCTACACTTCATTATTCAAAAGGCTTCTTGAATCAACTTTTTCGGTTTGAGGATAGTAACTCTGGCGATGAGCGTCGTGGCCATATAAGCGATAAACGCTTGATGCCACAGGATCAAATCCAACTTCTTTATTTATTTTCTTATAAAAATAGTTTAAAATAGTTTGCCCTATCTCTCCGTACTCTACATCTCCCATTTACCTTCTTAAGCTTTCATTGGTACATTTAATATTCTCCTGAGTTTTTCCGGGTTGTGTTACTAATTTCCATTTCCTTTGGTCTTTAAAAAAAAAAAATATATATATATATATATATATATATATATATATATATATATATACATACATACATATATATATATATATATTATATATATATATATATATATATATATATATATATATATATATATATATATATATATATATATATATGAACGGTGTTCTATTAAGATGAATCGAAGTTAGCAGTAAATAAAACAGTGTTATTGGTGAAAATTTATTGATTTCACTATTGAAACATGTTATTTGAGTCATGGCAATTATGTGTGAAAAATAATATCGCCTAAATGTCCATCAAGGCTTCGGCGGCACACCTCCACTCGATGGTCAAAATTTTTGATGACGTCTCTGCATAGTTGCTCCTCGATCTCACCAATATGCCTTATTATCTCATCCTTCAGCTGTTAAATTGTTGTTGACTTGTTGGCATAGACCTCAGTTTTGAGATGACCCCAATTTGAGATGGTTGCCAATTGACCTAGCTGTTTCGAGAGGTGATGCGACTTGGGAACTTCTTATTCAATAAAGCCATTGTTGCCGTCCTGTTCAAACCATAAATCTTCGACATTCATAGAATTCAATTCAGGCCATAAAAAGTTGGTTATAATGGCACGGTATCGCTCGCCTGTCACCGTAACAGAATTCCTGGTATTATTTTCGAAGAAATACGGCCCAATGATTCCGCTAGCAAAAAATTCACACCAAACAGTGACCTTTTGTGGATCCAGTGGCTTTTTAAAAATTTTCCTGGGATTTTCATCAGCCCAAATTCGACAATTCTGCTTATTAACGAATCCAACAAGATGAAAATAGACTTCATCACTAAAGATGATTTTTTGCGAAAAATCATCATCTGCTTGTCTTTGCTCGTGCACCCAATTGACGAATGTCCGGCGCTTCAAATGGTCAGCAGTCTTCAGTTTTTGTGTCAATTGAATCTTGTAAGCGTGTAGAGACAAATTTTTTTGTCAAAATTCGATGTAACGTTGTTGTGGAGAGGTTCAATTCCTGCGCACGATGACGAATAGAGGTGTCTGGATCTTCGGCCACATTCTCGCGCACCGCAACAATGTTTTCAGCTGAACGGCGTAAACGAGCACGCAATGGCGTTTTTATATCTGCCACCGACCCCATTTGTTTGAATTTACTAACAATTTTCCCAATTGCTCCCGGTTGGTCGATTATGTTGACCAAAAAAATCGCGAAATGCCCGGAATGCGTTTCTGTTTGAGCGTCCATTTTCGTAATAGGCTTCGATAACTTTAACACGTTGTTCGATTGTTAATCTTTCCATGGTTAAAATTGCCAAAGACTGACATAGTTAAATCTGGAAGAAAAAGAAAAAATCATTAGACACTTAAACTTAACTCACATTTAAAATCGGTCCAAGTTATTGGAACACACTATATATATATATATATATATATATATATATATATATATATATATATATATATATATATACAAAGGTGGAGAACAAATTACTTAATCAAGGTAGTTAAATGAATTATGTCGTTTTATGATATGACAGAGAACAAAATTAAAGTTAACTCGAACGCGTGGGTATTAATTACAATTTAGCGGGAGGTCAAATCAAAGGTGAATACGGGTGAAGATTAATGAGGTAATCTGGGAATGACAATACAAGATCGCTTTACCTTCAAGTGCGGGCGAATTGGAGGGGGAGTCAGAAAAAATCAGCGCACGTCTTCAAGAAGATCTTCGGGGAGTCCTAACGAGGACTCAAAGATGGGGTTTGATTACTTCGTGATGAATAATGTTATTTTCTTTGCCCAAGAGAGACGTAATCTTAACTCAAGACGATTCTGAAGATCGGCAGGTAGTATCAGTCTTGAAAGAACAGAAATCTTGAAGGGGTGGTGTATATGAGAGGGCCGTACAACTCTTCGGGAAGAAGGGGACTCGATAATTTTCCTCTGAACAAGGGCCAAACTTAACGATGCTAGATCTACTGGCGTGATCTTCGACGAAGTACGACTCCTACACGGGTTACAGGGCTTCACGGGAAACAGACAGGCAGTCTGAACGGAGGGAATGGCGTGTTTTCAATCTCATCGACAAATGGCAAGCTTCGGGTTAAATAGCCGGGTGCCTGGTCCAATAGATAGTCTCAGGGCCTGGCCGTCCCTAGAGGATTCTCGGCGCCAGTATAAGCAAACACACTTCGTGATAACGAGTCGGTCCAGAAGGTTAAACTTGACGCGTAAAATGGGGGTAGGGTTAATGTGGCTTCCCTCGAGGCGGAATAGGAAGGCCTGGGAAGCATGGTGTAAAGTAGGATGGCGGCGCACAGCGTTTTCGCAGGAAAGGGGGTTGAGACGAGTGGCGCCGGAAAGCAAATACAGCTGCATCGTGTGTTTCGGCGTGGGGCTGATTCCATCTTGAACTTTCCAAACTTCTCACGCTAAGCACACGCGGTTTAGAAAGAAGGAGCTGAATAGGGTTATTTCCGAGGGGGCTTCCTCTCGCGCTTGGTGCTTCGACGGCATCCCCTCACACACGCAAATGAAGTGCTTCTCGGGCAGTGATTTGTAAACTCATCCACACTTAGGACACCCATCTCAAGCTCGTCGATCAGATCGATAAGAACTTGACTCTTTAGATTATTCGAGTAGTGTCCCTAGAGGGGGTGCCTACCATTCAGATCTCAGAGCAAGATAAATGGCCTCGGCAACCGTGCTACGACGCGGTGGAAGTGCCCCGCGTCGAAGTCGGCTGACGGTGGATTGTACGCGGAGATAACAGTATACCTCCTATCTAGGTCAAGCTGCACAGCTACTGACTGAAAGGAGATATCTGAAGCGAAGAGAAGAACGGAAACATCATGCCGAGTGTAAATCGCGCATCCTCACGCCGGGCTCTCATCCCGTGGTGATCGGCTCGCAAAACCCTTATACCCCTGGAGAGTGGGCAAGGGGCACACGCCCAGCATGGTCTCCCGCAAAGAGATAGCTAACAGGAAACGGGAGTAGACGAGCCTCCACAGATCCTCCTAGTTTGCTCGGTGTCCACGACAATCTCATTGAAGGAATATTCTCTGCAGGCCTAGCTCGGACGAGATACGAGGTCCCTATTCGAAGAGAAGACCCTCCTCACATGAATGGTCGTACGCTTACCGGGGGCAGAACGATGCACTGTCGCCTTCGAGGGCGTAGTGGGGGAGGTTGAGCTGGCCATGCAAGTCTTTTCCTCCCTTCACCTTGAAACCTTAGGCAAGCGGAACGGCTTCGAAGGCAGGGGTTCCTCTTTTGGAGGATCTACCGTCTCCGAGTCACCCAGCTTACGACTGAGTGTGTGCGAGGGAAGCGAAGCTCCATTAGCGCTATCCGCCTTTTGGAGGGCAGCTTAGGAACCCCGGACGATGGCATCGCGACCAACTTCGAGAGTGTTGCCTCCTGTGAGTCTAACGACTACGTAGAGGCGCGTGGCCGTTTCGCCTTACGGGAAACGGTCATGCTGGAGGAGGGAAGGGAAACCCTTGTTTTAGCTGGGGCTGGTTGTGTGTGAACCCTTTATACCTTCAGCTATACCAGTGGAGCACCCGGGGCTGGGTAGAACCCGCAGAAGAGTTCTAAATGGACGCGGAAACGACCGTCTTCATAGGCGTGGAGTGGCCAGGAGCAGAGGGTGATAGTGATCATTCTCCTATCCAAATATCATTATTTTGGGGGCCAATACTGCCAGAGAAATCGCCTCAGTTTTTTTTAGGGCGGGCGCTGATTTATCTTTCCCAGTAGAGGAGTTAAAATCAGCCGAAAGAGCAGTTGAGTTCTTGTCCAGAACCATAATCGTCGTGGGGCCCTGACTAACATTCTTAGAACACCTCGCACTTTTCCACACCGTCCGCTTCCTTTCTGGTTAGCCCAGTGTGAGACCACCCTTTGAGCGAAACAATATGCCAATATGCACTCTATATGCTGCTCCAACGATTTCAGTGTGGTGAATTTCGTCGAGCGAGGGTAAGGTCATGGTAAATTTCAAGAGTATCTTCACACCACAGGAAGATTCTATTACAGAGATGTGGAAGCTAGTCAAATGGATTCAGCTCAAGTTCTCGCTGGGCACACTTCCAGTGATCTACCAGGACAAAACTGTAATCTCTTACCACGCGTCCGTAGCAGATTCATTTAGACCGCCGTCTCCACATTCTCTAACCAGGTTGTTGTTCCCATCTTTTATTGCAAGTCTGACAGCAGCCAATTGGATTTCATTTCCAGATGCAGCAAACCATTAAACAATCAGATAACACTAATTGAGCTACGTTCTGTTCTAGATTCATGTGCGAAGCCTCCCTGGTCCGGACGATATTCCATACGGTATGCTTCGATAATTGGGTGAGTAAGGTATGGCCTTTTGCTAGAATTTTTAACAAGATCTGGCCAGAGGTGATCCTCCATGACCTCTGGAAATGAATACCATGTTTGCGCGCGAGCCCAGCGTTTCCGGAGGTCACAAACAACTCTTATTTCATCTCAGGCTTATCTGGGAGGTGCATATACCACTGTGAGACGCTAATCATACCTTAAACCCTTATATCTTTGTCATATAGCTCCTTCAAGAGCTCAATGTGGCTCTCGGTTTACTGGTGGCTCAGAGTGTTGCATTAAAACTTCTTGGATCACACTTCGTGTCACGTTGGAGCCGTGCCAACTGTATACGGATGGCTCCAAGTATGAAGAGGGGACCAGTCTTTGCACCGTATCCCCCTTGTTTGAAGTGGGCAAGGGTGTACCATGTACTTCGCCTTTCTTCACGGGTGAGTTAGCTGTAATACACCGCTCCGTACGCGACATTGCATGTCATCCCCGGTTCGGCAACCAGATTGTGATATACATATATTGACTCACACACCTTCCTAAATACTCTCAAGCATAAAAATCTCCTCACATGCTGGTTTAGGATATCCTTAACATCACTACTGCCACCAGATGGGAGGACGTTGAGATTGCCTTATCTTAGAAGGTAATTAATTAGGATGCATGCAAATGGGGTAGGAAGATTATACATACATACCGTCCGCCGCCGCGTGTCGTATTTGGCGAATAAATTAGGGAGCAGCTGGCCTTAGAATCTACGCCCAGATGATCTTATCCTACAAGGGTACTGTGCACTATTGGTAATAGGCAGGGCTGTCGCGAATCCCGTCTAATTCGTTTAATCTGCATCAATGTGTGAATCCTGTGGGTGTTTTATATGCGTTATGAGGGGTTCTAAATGATGTGAGAAAGTGAGGTGTGTCAGGCCAGCATAAAGGAGTTGTGAATGGGTTTTAGGGGATATGAATAGCGAAATTGGCGACAGAATTAAAGAGAAGATAACTGCAACATTTGGTACACCTGGAGATAATATAAACGTAGACTGGGTGGTATGGTTATGTGCTGAAAGAAACATGCGTTGCAAAGAAGTTATTTCGTTACATGGTTATACATAAGATCGTGGGTCTTTGGATCCAAATGCCAGCACTCTAGCCATCACGCTACGGCAAGTCCCTGCTGAGTTAATAATTTAATGGGCTATTTATATTATCGATTTGGAAGGAATTTTTTTCTGATACATCTTCGCACCCCTACAACACATCGGTTCAGCGAAGGAGAGGAGTAGGCCTTAAGAGCATGATTGATCTGTGCCTAGTAATTGAGAATAAGCTGCGGGACATATGTTATGTAAAAGTAGAAAGAGGTATTGTTTAGTTATGTTGTACAAAGTGATTTGAATCCTTATAACACCTCACAATAAAATTAGAAATAAGGAAAAAAATGAACTTTACGATAAAAATATATATTCAACCTAGGATCAACGACAAAATCTCACAAATAAATAGAAAAAAAAATTGATATCGGATATAGAAATTGCTAAAAGTCAATTTAATATTAATATAATTAATACATATGTGAAATTTATGTAAAGTGTTAACTTAGATTTCAATTATTATTAAGGGATTTATAAAATGGCCGAGTTAGGCAACTCTTAGTGAAAGAGAGAATGAAGCAGGAGGGGAGAATTTTATTTAACCAATGAATAAAGACATTATTAATAATCCTTGGAGGCTAAATATATTACATAATGTAATTTTATAAATTGATGAGAAATTAGAAGATAAAACCTTGGACGATTTTTTTTCGGACACCTCGGAAATTTGAGCAGATTAAATAAATGTAGGCTCGTAAACTTTTCATTTCTATATCAATATGAATATAACAGTGACATAAGGAGGGGTAAATAGCGATAAGTTATATATAAGGTTGGAACGAAAGTAATATTCGTTTTTCTATAATAAAGGTTTAGATATTATTTAATAAAGTATTCTCTCTTGTCATGGTTTACGAATACTTAAATGAGGAATTATAATGAGTAATTGTATTTCTGATTATAAAAATATTGTTCATAATTTTATATATTTACTCCTATGTCTTCCATTTAAAATATCACAGTAGACGTATTTCACTCTATGAGATTGATAATGATGTAAATGCAAGTACAACGGTAAAATCCATTCAGAGCACTTATGTGGATGATGCAGTAAAGTAAAGAAGTTGTAAGAGGTGTTTTTTTTTCGTTTCCAACGTGAGGATGTCAGCCTTAAGGCCCTAAAGAACTTAATTTAGAAGAGTTACAAGGAGTTACAAGGAAAAGAAGTACCTCAAAGGCCTTGCGGCCCATATCGAGGATGTACTTTTTGCGGTTTCGATTCTTAGCATGTACTGATTACTTGCTATGAGATCATCAACTTTTCAAATATAATTTGTCAAGTCTACTCTTGAACTGTTCAACACTGCTACTCTCAACAACCCCCGCTGGTAGTTTGTTCCATGTGTCGCAAATGTCATATGTGAATGACTTACCCACCGGAATGGTATTGAATCTGGGCAGCTCCACCTTCCACCCGTGATTTCGAGTCATATTCCGGTTGAGGATAAAGAATTTGGTGGAGTCGACATTTTCAAATCCTTTCAAGATTTTAAAAGTCTCTATTAGACGACCGCGCAGTCTTCGAGTCTCTAAAGAATAGAGATCGAGCTCTTGCAGTCTTTCTTGGTATGACTTGTTCCTTAGCGATGGGATCAGTTTCGTGGCCCTGGCTTGCACATTTTCTAGACAATCGATGTCTTTTCGATAATGAGGAGACCAGAACTGAACAGCGAACTCTAGGTGAGGCCTCACCAGCGAGTTGTACAAAGGCAAAACAACCTCTTTTGTTCGAAAGCTGAATTGCCTCTTGATGTAACCCAACAAGCGATGAGCCTTTTTCTCCACCTGTAAGCACTGCTTTAAGAATTTGAGATCGCTGCTAATCAGCACACCTAAGTGCTTCTCAACATAAGTAGACTCAAGACGCATACCTTGTAGCTCGTAGCCTGACCGGGGGTTCGCATACCCGATGTGCATCATCTTACACTTTTCTAAGTTGAAAGGCATCTGCCACTTGTCAGCCCACTCGCCGATCATCCGTAGGTCATCCCTCAACATCTCGATGTTTTCGGGATTCGCTACATTAGCTCCAAGTTTTGTGTCGTCGGCAAATTTCGCTAGACGACTTACCAGTCCTTCATCTATATTGTTGATGTAGATGATGAATAATAGAGGGCCTAGCACGGAGCCCTGAGGGACTCCGCTCGTTACTGACGACCACTGAGAGGTGTGGCCTCCGATGGTAACCCTCTGTCGCCTGTCCGACAACCAAATTTCTAACCATTTTGCGACCTTTCCTCTTATTCCCAGGGCATGTACTTTCGTCATCAGTCGGCGGTGGGGGACTTTATCGAAAGCCTTTGGAAAATCCAAATAAAGTATGTCCACCGCTCGACTTCTGTCAAACTCACTCATTATACCGTGAAAGAATTCAAGCAAGTTCGTGAGGCACGAGCGCTTTCTTCGGAAGCCATTCTGTGTGTCTCTCAACAGGTCGTGAGACTCGAAATGATTTATTATCCTATCCCCTATGATGCCTTCCAGTACTTTGCCCACGATTAAAGTTAGACTTATTGGTCGGTAATTTCCTGCGGTGCCACGGTCCCCCTTTTTGTGGATCGGGGTGACATTGGCCATACGCCAGTCTGCAGGTACTTCGCCACTGTCGAGCTATGAGTTGAAGATCTCAGAAAGATGAGGGCTTATCTGATCTTTCACCTCACGCAGTACTCTTGGCAGGAAGCCGCCAAGAGCTGGGGATTTATACGCATTTAACTGACCTAGCCTCCTAGGAACCTCTTTGGAATTTGTAGTTATTGCTTCTAGTGATTCTAACTCGCGATCTATCACTATCGGCGGTCTGGGTATCTCTCCGCCCCTTTCCCTTCTGAAAACCGAGGAGAAGTAGTCGTTGAGTATGCCAGCTATTTCCTCATCTAAATCATGGAGAACGCCGTCGCCGTCCCTCAGGGTTCCGATGCGTTGGCGTACTGGTTTTCGGCTGTTCAAGTACGCGAAGAACTCCTTGGGGCTCTCTTTGGAGAGAGAGGCTATACGAATTTCTTCGTTACGCTTAACCGTGTGCACTAGTGCCTTAACCCTTCTACTATGGGTCACATAGGCTTCATGGTGCATCGCACTTCTATTCCTCTTCCATGCTCTGTGCGTTGACTTTCTAGCTTTAATAGCACTAGCGATTTCTTGAAAAAAAAACACCTAGGCTGAATGCTCGCTAGTCTGACCGCTTTCGTGGGAACGCACTCGGCCTGACGATCAAAAAAACGATTTTTGAAGTCGTTCCATTTGGAAGTCTGCACGTCTGTGATCCAATTTACGGGCTCGTTCATTAGTACCTTGCGTACAAAGAGCACGTACTCCAAACCTTACCATGTTATGGTCACTACCACATAGGCACTCATCCACTGACAGGTCAGAGACGAAGTCATCTTCAGTGGTGAATACTAGATCTAGAACGTTGCCCCCTCGGGTAGGCTCGCCGACCAACTGAGTAAGAAAGTTGCTGTCAGCAAAGTCTACAAGCCGAGATGCCTCTCCATCGCCCGTTCGGTCACTCCAGTCGGCTCGGCAATTAGAGTCCCCTCCTAGCAGCAAGGGAGGGCCGTCTAAGAGACTGGACAGTTTTTGATACAGGTCTATATCAACCTCTACCGTCCGATGAGGAGGCTGATAGGCCACTATAAACCTGTACATTGTATTGTCGACCTTGATGTCGACTCCTAATACTTCATGCTCTGGGACAATTCTCCATTCGATGGGAGATAGATGGACCCGTACATACACCAGAACTCCACCACCTTCCCGGTCAGCGCGATCTTTATGGAAGGTCGCGTAACCGGGTACTCCAAACTCACCTATGAAGTCCCTGGTGTCTGCACGAATCCAAGACTCCGTGACGGCCACTATGTCAATCATCTCTGATGACATCAGTGCTCTAAGCTCGCAGAACTTGTTCCTTATTGAGCGGGCATTTAATAGAAGAACTCTTAGGCGGCGTCCGCTAGCCCTACTGCCCCCTCCACTTCTCCGTTTCCCGACGGTTCGTCGTGCGTCTTCCCCTCCGAAGCTGGATTTGGAGGCTGACCATCACCCACTTCCGCCCCCTCCTCTGTATCGACGGAAGGATTGGGTGCTGGGTACTTGACCTCGGCTGCCGAGGGCGCTACTTCGTGGGATTTTCAGAACAATTTAACGTAACCCATACGATTCTCTTACGCTAACTGAAAAGGATTAAAAAGGTTCCAGTGATTGGAAAATGGTTTCGACGAATCTACAACATCGTGTTTCTTATTAGGAGTAATTGCTTTCACGTCACCTTTACGCATCCTTTTGGGGCAGACTTGTTACTGATGATGTGAAGTAGATCCTCTACATTAAAGTGGCTGCCGCAACGATAAAAATCAGCATGAAAGTTTGAGGCTTTGTTTTTTGTTCATTCCTCCTCCCTCTCTGTCTTTGTCTCTGTATCTTTGCCTCTCTCGCTTTCTCTCTCTCTCTAATATCATAAAAGAGTGTCACTAATTTTTAATGTGCAATATGGACTTCAGTGCATTCATCTCTTAACAAACATATTTCCTTTATGGTTGAACATCTTCATCCTTTATACACCTTCTTTTTAGAAAAATATGGTCCCTTTTATCTAATGCATGTAAATAGATGATATCCACAACCTTTTTGCAGAAAACCCCATCTGCATGTAATTATCCACTCTTATATTGGGCAATTGAGCTAGAAGTGTATGCATATGAGTATAACTAATAAATGCCGACTTTGCATTGGATATATCCCATGTTGTTGAATTATCAGTTATGGTTGTAAGATCTATCACTTCACTGCCATCCTTTTAAATATATTAAGTGCTTTTAGGTTAGTGTCCTTTTCTTTCGTTTCTTCTTGAAAATTTTGGTGTGAAAAATTAGTTTTCGGTAATGAAAATTTTCTTTGCATAATACGATCCAACCGATACATTACAGAATCTTGTGAAGTTTTAGAAAGAAAATATAGATACACTTGTTTTTGAAGTTGATACTTAAATAAGATAAGCTTTTCAACAAGTTTCTCATGGTCATCTCTGAAAAATGGGGGACTAATAAAGACACAAAGATTTTTCACTGAGAAAAAAAATCATGTTTAAGGCTTTGCTTATCTCTCAGGAAGGACAAACAGATTTTTTATTTGGTTTTGTCCAGATCGTTCTCCAACTTTTAGGATTCAGTAGCTTGTTTCTCCAATGAATTCAAACAGAATGTTGTATGGCAGGCCAGGACTGGTTCCTTTGTCAATGGAATACTTTCTGTACAAAATGAACGCAGAAACAATGAAATTCGTGGGAAAATCAAGGCTTTGTAACTGAAGAATGAATTGTGTGTTTCTGATCTTTTAATTGATGTTGATGTTATACAGCTTACCTGGTTAAGATTGTTAAGTTGTTGTATGTATCCACACCCATCTTCTGTTGTGTAGCAGCTTTTCAAATATGATTGTCTTTTGAAGTAAATTTCTTTGTAGTTTTTGACTTTCATTTAATCCATCATAACCATTGGTGAGAATGTAACTTAATTGCCCTCCTTTTCCATTTTTCAGCACCTTCCATGTGTACAATGTGCAAGATTGACCTAGTTTAAGATATCTTTTTGGATTCTTATTGGTTTGTGGCAAGGATAATACCTAGTCAGAAGACCCTTTGCCCAAGCACAAGAGAGAATTTTTGTTTTTCTATTTATCTGTCTGTGCATTTATCAAAAAAATTAAAAGACTAAGTTTTTGAAACAAAGGACCAAAACAGCACCCAGAAGACCCTTTTAAGGGCCCTAAAAAGATATCCATGTATCCCTTGGGAAAAGGTTTACATGCTAATTATTGCTTACAAATGGTCAAGAAAGGAATGAGAGTCCAAAATGGCCGCCACAGGCTTTTTGGTAACGCACAAGAATATAAATATAGGCAGAGAATAGATGGACAGATGGCCTAAAAAAGATTATTTCCTGTGTTCTTAAAGACATCGTGCTCTTTGGGGTTTCTGCCTAAAAAGCGTTCATATTATGATCTGAAATGGATGTAGAAACATAATAAAAATTATCTAAAAAAATATTCCTTCCGGTCTCATCCTTCAAAAGAATCGAAAAAAATAATGGCTTCCTCTTTGTTATGTGATGATCATAATTTCTTTGTTTGCCATCTTGGATGATAAGAAAAAAACGTCGATGCCACAAAATTTGCTCCGCCAAAGGATCACGATCGAATGAGTGTCCTTGGTTTGTTTTACAAAGTCGAGTCAGAATCTTCATATGCTCCGCAATCTTTTGCAACTCTCCCCTCCCCTTCCTCCTCCTAAAGCCCTTACGAAAAAAAAATGTATTCACTTCGCTCAAATTCCCCACTTTTGTTCTGTTACGGCCATTGCTGCGAATAAAATAAATTCTTACTGTAATAAATTGGCTAGTGAAATAAGAAGAAGATGAAGAGAATATATGTGAGTGTCAGAGTGTAAGAAGGGTTGTCATACCGCGTAAAAGTTGATTTGATTGTGTGAATGAGAGTTTGTATGAAAGTGACGAGGGAGTGGATGACATATTTTATAATAGGTGTACATGTGAGGGTGTGTGTTTGAGGCCTTCTGCCTAGGGGTCAACCGTGACTGGACGCGATACTACACTATATAGAACCCTTTTTCCTTAAAGGAGCTCAGGATTGGAAAAAAGGATGTGGGCTTTGTCCATAATGGGATATAAAGTTAAGCGGAGGGGGCGGAGAGGCAGGTAGTTTTTAGTAACGTTGAACCGGGTCGTTCCCACTTAGTCGGATATTAGTAGATGTTCAAGTTGAATTTGATTATCTTAAACCAAATATATTTTTCTTCCGTTAACACAAAATCAAAGTTATTAATATACGCAATATATGCATATATAAATTTAATATATACATTCAGAAGATATATATATGTACATGTTTTTCCTAAATTTTAGTCTGTCAAAAGTGAAGGAGAAACTGATTGAATTTCAGGAATTCTCTTAACTTTGCTTTGGATTCTAAAGCATTGTAAGTTAACCAGAATTCAGCTTTATTTAATGTATAACTTCCACAAACAACAAAGGTTAGCCTTATCACAACAATAATTTGAATCTAACTACACAGACACGTAAAAAAGACCTATTGATATGCATATGCACACATGTAGGTACATGCTAAAGATGCATCCCATTTTACATACACTATACTAAATTCAAACTAAAGAATTTGTCCATAGTTTCGATGTGAAATATTTTGATACGAGTATGCTCACGGGACTTAGCAGTAATTAATGTTTGTAATTTAGTTTAACCATTGTATGTATATTTAGCTACTCAAAGTTCTCTTGTATTTGTATGTGCTGGACATTGGGCGCGAATAGACCAAGCCATCAGGGTCCAGAACTGCTGTATTGAGTTCATATCGGGTGAATATGGTGGACACACCATTTGTCCGAACTTTTTCAAATATTCTTTTAAGTTATTCGGCAACTTGAATATTCCATCAATGTTGTGGTACATTAAGTTCATAAATCGAAGCAAATGGGCACCGAGGAGACCAGCGTAGTGGTCACCAGTCGATGTTATGTTTAGGTGGTCCGCAGACCTAACTCATGCCACCTGAACACATCCCACACCAGTATACAAGCACCATAAGACTGCGCAGTGCTTGGTTGACAACTGTGGTCCATGGTCTGATGCGGTTTGCGCCGCACTCAAACCCAATCATCAGCCCTAAACAACTTGAAGCGTGACTCATCATAGCACGCTACAGGTTTCCAGACTCCCAGGGTCCGAAGAGCGACCTCAAGAACCCAGGTGCGGCACTGTCTAATGTCTTGGTATTAACAGGGGCACTCTGATGGATCTTCTCCTCCTATATCCTACATGAGGTGAATGACGATACACTGACCACTGACCTAACGGCCATGTGATTGGTACCTACTGAATTGAATGTGAATGCGATTTGAGCTGGTTACAAACATTACGCAGCAAGGGCTGCCACTAGACTGTCCATGGTGGGCGGTAATGCCTCCAATTAAGTATTTTCGGTGCACGCGTAGCACCCTAGTTTGAGAGATGTTGAATATTTCAGAAAACGGAATGTCACATCCGTTTGGCACCGAATATTATACCTATATCAAAGCCGAGAGATCTGGGAATTTCCATGACTTCACGGTAGGATGTTACTGTCCACCATTAACTTTATATATACCATCACATGGATTTGGCACTTCAATCTCTCTCTCTCTCCCTCTCTCTCCCTCTCTCTCTCTCTCTCTCTCTCTCTCTCTCTCTCTCTATATATATATATATATATATATATATATATATATATATATATATATATATATATATATATATATATATATATTCTTTAATTTAAAAAATAATTCATCGGTGAAATCATTCTATACAGTGCAAATGTTTATAATCTGGCTTCAATCAGAAGATTGGATTCCCTTCACAAATAAGTTGAACTTATATTTATCTAATTTCTTTATCACCTATCAATAATAGGTGTGTTTTGCCGAGCATCTGTTGTTTGGATGAAAGAAATTATCATTTAAATTTATGACACGTTTATTTAAATATTTATTGCAAAACAGAATATTCAAAGGGATCATCGTCAGAAATTTAAAAATAGATTTGTACAAGAACTAGTGAGGTTAAAATAAATGAGAATATGTGAAATGTGCTTGCATAGCTCGAATTGCCAAAAGATGTAGCTAAAGAAGACAGGGGAGAGCAACGACCGCGTAACTCTCTTAAGCATTTAATTCTGCTGCAATAGAGGGAAGTTTAATTGCTAGAGATTTACAGCTGAAAAATTCCCATGGAGATTGGTGAGTCGAGGATTATAAAATATCTGTCTTCATGACCGAATCTGCATATACGAACAGAGCTTGCATGAGTAGAATTAAACTTCACCCGTATGAATGAGAGAATAGAAGCAAACCGAAATAATTGTATAAAAGATATATTATGAAAACTATCCAGCATCTACGAATCCGAAAAAACCCGACATCGAGAAAAAACTGGTTTTGAGCGATTAATAAATTGAAGAATTTATCAAGAAGTCTCAGGCAAGTTATTTTTTTTTTATTTTAGCATAAATATACGAGGGGCGGTCAATAAGTTTTGTAATTCGGATATAAGGAAACGAGATATGAGAAAAAGTGTTTTATTATTTTTCAATATAACTACCCTCGACTTCAATGCACTTGCGCCACTTGTCCATGAGGCTTCGAATTCCCGACAAACAGAAATCTCCCGACTGCTATTCAATCGACTCCTGGACTGCGAGCTCGACATCTTCATCTTCCCCAAACCGGCGTCCACGCAGTGCAGCTTTGAGCTAGCGGAATAAAAAGTAGTCGCTAGGGGCCAGATCTGGACTGTATGGGGGATGGTTCAGCTCCTCGAATCCGCACTCGCGCAGGGCAGCTTGTTCAACTCTGGCCTTGTGGACTTTGACGACGTTGAAGTCGATCATGGGGCGCGAGGTTTCTAGGGACCCTTGGTCATGGCCAAATTGTCGTGGATGATGTTGATGACACTTCCATGTGATATTCCAAGTTCTTGCTCGATTTCTTCGAACTTCACCCGTCGATTTTCGAGGATCATCCTCTCCACACGGGCCACATTGTCCTCGTTGGTCACGTCTGACGGGCGTCCTGGACGGGGGTCATCTTCAAGGGACTCACGACCATAGAGGAACTCCCTATCCAAGCGAGCAATGTTTGTATAGGTAGGGGCAGTGTCGGTGTACACTGCAACCATGCGTTCATGGATCTCTTTTGCATTCTTGCCTTCCTTGGTCAAAAATTTAATCACTGCGCGGTACTCAACCTTCTCCATTGTTGAAAAATTTGTGACTGACGATCTGCGATCAGCTACTGCTTCTTAAATAGACGATGCAGGAGCGTGCGGCTGCAAGTCCTGACTTGTCATAACTTGTCCTAACACCCCCACAAACAGCCACCCCCTTCCTCTGTTTTGCCCTAGCGATTCGCAAAACTTATTGACCGCCCCTCGTATATAAAGTTACACCAGCTCTTCAGTTACGCTCTTGTTTTAGGAGGGTGCGTTTGTTACGATCTCTATAGCTCACTATTTTTCTTATTTATTTCATTTCATTAATGCTACTCTCGTTCTTCGTCTTCTTTGCAGCCCACAAAGTATTACAAAATCTATAAAGTTTGAATTTTTATGGTCTAATTTTATTCGGAAAGTAGCACTAGACATACAACTAAATAAGGAAGAAACTTCATAGAGTTTTATTCCAAATATAATAAACCAATTATTTTAACTCAAAGAGCATACTGCCGACACTTCAATTTGATGGCTCATGTTTATTTTTTATAGGGTTACTTAATCAAGCGTGCATACTTGTACATTAATAAATTCAATCCAAATAATTCAAATACAACGTCTGTCCAGAGTTATTGACTGACCTCATGAAAAAGTCTTTCTCAAGAGTCCGTCTCTCCAAAACAGAAAATGGAGTTACTTCTAAGTACTCGTAGGAGCATTTTTCACAAATTCAGCAATTTTCTCTATTTTGTAAATGTTTATTTATACAAACTCTCCTACATACCCAAAACATCGAAAATAACGACAAGGATACACCACCCACGCAACATTGATGTGGTACATAAACCAAAGCAACAATTTGCAATGACAATTAGTCAAGGTGAAGGACAGGCATAGTGACAAAGAAAAAGGCGGTATTGTATATGATACCTGAGTGTAACGATTGCTCGACTATTTACATCGGATAGACGGGGAAACAACTCTACACCAGGATTGAACGATACACTCTCAGCCATCACATCAAACCAGAATCACCAGACAGCATCAGATGAATTGGGAAGACACCAAGGTTTTGTGATGATAGCCAATTAAAAAGAGACAAGAGTTCCATGAAACCTGGTTTACCGATAATCACTGTATCTACAGGTACATAAACTTTGCCGAGCGATACAGCAGCCTCAAATAACATAATTTTCTTGATTTGTATTTAAAACTTCGCTGTTTTTTATTTTTTTACAGTATAATTGATTATTTTCACTTAGTATTTCCGATTAATTCTTGATTTTTTAATCATTTTCCTGAACCTTGCATCCTTTAACTCATCATTTTTTTGAGAGAAGGTGCCTGACCCGGCGATACATTACCAGCCGCATATGGGCTATAAAAAGGCACCATTCCCTGTCAGTTCTACTGTACCCCTCCTTCTACTGTTTTCTCATTTAAACTCACTACCAGCACTCATACACATCAGTTAACAATAACTCCCCCCTCCTCCTTCTCCAACAATCCTTCCCATCAGAAACACATGCGAAAATAGCTGCCTCTACCCCTACTCTCCTGGTACAATGAGAAGAAAACAGTTATTGTTATCACAGCCTTACGCACACTTTGCTTCCGACCATAGGTCGTCCTAGTGTCGTTCAGCTAAACATACATGGACGGCATGCTATCTATCTTCAGTATCCAACCTGGTACTCAATAGGCAAAAATCTGACATCTAACTTTTTAATTCTACCAGCTTACACTTTCCCTACAACAAACTTCGCATTGCAGGCTACCACACATACCTTACCCTGCAGGCGCCACACCTGGGATCAGCGATCCTAGTAAAGCGCTCTATATACGAAACCCTCATAAACACACAAGCCGATTTATTTTTAGCCTGCAAGGTACACACGTGCTCAGGCCCTATTTTACTGGCCATCCACTACAACCTACCACGACAACAACACAAAGATGTTCCACTTCGGACTCTATAAAACCACACCCTTCCACTCTTCTCTGTAAAGGACCTGAATGCACACCATCCTACACTACTTTCAAACATTATTAAGGATGCGGGTAGGTATCATATGGCCGGTGCCCTGCAGCATTTACATTGCGCTCACATCAGCCCGGCCTTCCCTACATTTAACGGGCTTTGCAGAGGGAATAGGTCTACGGAAATAGTCTTCCGCAATGATTACGCCACACGGTTCCACACCTACATAGCTTCCATGGTCCCACGTACAATGGACCACATCCCTATATTCCTCATACTATCATCTTCACCAATCCTGAGACCCACACCTACCTTAATTACACTAACAAGAACTGAGAGGAATTCAAAATACACAAAACTACGAACATGCAACACAACCTAAACCTCCATAACACTAACTCTACACATATAGACAACCAATGGAGTGCACAATTGGACATCATAAATACTACACACAGCATACACGAATAACGTAAAACCTACAGATGCATAAAACATTTTAAATTCTCAATACGTGCACAAAGACTCATTTTACAATGCAAAAACCACTACGACAGAGGCCCACGATAAGACAACATTACACTCCTACGTACCCATATTCGACAATGCGTGAAGCTAGATAGGAATCACCAGTGGCGCGAGGTGACCCGCATTGCGAACGATGCTCGCTGCATTGGCCTTTCCTTATCCTGGCGGCGCGCAGAGAGGATGTTGGGAACGGAACTATCTAAACCTATCACCTTCCAACATAAAAACCGCACACCTTGTTACACTATCGACATCCTCGACTCATTTAGGCCCCACTGGGACACAGGGCACAAATACACTAATTGGCTTGGAGCCGCCCCCCCCCCTGATACAATTGGAGGTACTCGATAACACGACTACACTAACTATTCCTATTGCCGTCGAGGAAACAAAACTACATTAATTCAACACCAAAACGCACCCTAGGCACCTCTAAAATTACAGCCACGAAAATTCACCGCGATCCCGCCAAATTATCTTCCCTACACTCACACACTTATTTAACGCCTCACTCACCTCTGGCTACTTCCCACAACCATTTAATATCTCACACAACATATAAGTACATAAAAAACAAAGACGTCAAACACCCCGACAATTACAGGCCTATTGCTGCACATAGGCCGAATACTTGAGCGAATTGTAAACACTCGTCTCCAGAATTTTCTGGAGGAGAAGGAGCGGTTCTACCCCTGCCAATATGGCTTCAGGAATGGCTAGTCCACTCAAGCGTTTGTGACCATCGTTTATGACATTGTACATTAGGCCATAACATCGCCAAACAAATTTCAGCAAATCAACATGCAATTTCAGGTTTTGTACATTTGAGTATACATATTTCAAAGGTGGAAAAAGATTTTTTGAGAATATTTGGAACACCCCCTTTTTTGAGCTCAAAATTTATTTTTTTCATTTTTGAGCCAGAAAGATATACACCATCAGAGTTGTTGGTTTGTTGTTATAAGTGCTTCTAAATACATTAAAGTTGAGTTTAAACTGAAGAATAATGACAAAAAAGTGAGGAGTTAAACTTTTATTATCAAACTGATACATACTATTTATCAACTGTTACAATAAAATCATGCTTTGTCTCAAATAATGGCATGAAGTCACGAGATTTTAGTATTGCCCGAATGTAGCCATCTCTTGCTTCTTTTACAAAAACTTTGCCAGAAGCTTCCGTCACCATTCGCACACACCGGTCCATACCTTGAGAATGGCATGGAATGTCAATAGAGAGTGGCTCGTTGACAATATCTTGCAGGTCCGCATTAGATAGATGCATTGTAAGTGATGGCTTAAACCTGCACTCCTCTTCAGGGAGAAGTAGATCTGTTAGGTTCTTAGCAGGATTATTTATTTGTGGTGACCTGAAATCACGTATCTCTTCTTCATACACAATAACTTCTTTGATATTCTTGATTCTGTCAATAGCTAATTCCCTGTTCTTCTGATCAACGTCTGCTAGCATTACCAAAAGGACGTTCTAAGAATGGGCCCAGTAGGAATTCCTTTGGATTGTTTGCCATTCTATGGCTTCCCTGGCAGGTTAGAGTATTTGCAGAAGATTGATCTGTTCCATGAGATGTTTAGATCCCTCCGTGCATTTCGGAGAGAATTTGATGTGAAACCAGATGGGCCCATAATGACACACGACAAACTCTGTGAGGACATAGAAATCATTAATAGTTTCTTCTGTTGCCACATAAAGTCGACATATTCTCCTGGCAGTGGTGAGTCATCTTGCATGATATATTGGTCCTGGTTTCATATTTAGGAGATCATCGTCAATTACACCAGTTCTAATAGTACCGCTAATTCTGTACAGGCAAGCTTGGTCCCGATTAAGCTTATTCACATCTACATCTGGAAGAGGAGTTCCTTGAGCAATAAATACCTTGAAAGCCATTTGGTGTTACTGATAGAATTTAATAAGTGTTTAAGGTTTTACCAAGTGGTCCTTTCCATTGAGTTCCACTTTCTGTTGGACCAATATATTTCCTGCACATGTGCCTCAAAGGAAGTTCATTTAGATGCAAGCTGCAGATGATCCACCGTAAAGGACGATGTAATTGACATTTCAGCCCACTTATGGCTCCATTCTTGTAGCCAGTATTAGTTGCCGTGCTGTCACCTCCCACTGCCTTTATCTCATCTTTAATATCATTTTAAAAGAGCCATTTCCTCCGTCCGTCTGCAATCCCTGCAACGGTTTCTCGTTCAATACTTAGAATATATGGAAAGAAAGTACCAGGTTCTCCTACAAGTGCATAGTGATCTTGAATTTCTTTTGCGCCATACAATTTGTTTCCCTTCTTTTTAGTTAGTGTTGTGTCTCTCCTCCCACCAAAAAACAAAGAAGTAATTTTATCTCCCAAAACATTTGGATTCTTTGAAATTCCTCCTTAACTTCTGTCGTTCCCTCCATACTTTGTGATGATCGATTACCTGGGAGTGGTCTTCTGAATTTATAATACCATAGTCGAAAAGGCTGCACTACTAATAGTAGCAGCAGAAGCTGCAGCAGCTCTATTTAACACATAATACCGATTTGCTTCACTGGAAATTGTTGGTAGTGGTATGTTTTTTTTTCTGTTCTCCCAAAGACTTTCTTCAATTCATCATCAAAAATGTCGGGAAATGAGGCTTCTTCATCCAAAGCTTCGTCTGAAATTATAGTTTTCTCTTTCTTCTTCTCTTTTTGTGACTCTTATTTTTCTTCTCTTCTTTCCTCAATTAGATCTTCTCTGATTTTCTACTTTTTAATCATTTGACTTGTTTCTACATCCACTCCTCCAATTTTGATATGACGCCCAGTTCTTTGGTCAATAAGAAACTCATGCTCTCAACGTGGCGCTTTCATGTTCTTTTCACGCTTGCAATCCAAGAGATCAGCACACTGGCAGCCTGCTATATCAAAAAGTTGGCACAATGATGAGATAAAGTTCTTACTCTTAATAGGATTAATTCCTTGTTTGGATACCACTGACGCTTCTTCCACCAATCGGAGCAATTTGGTTTTAACATTCTTGATCGGCTGAACTGGAATACTGGCTCTTTTCCAAATATCAGTATAGGCCTCGGATAATTCAGAAAAAAACATCCTTCTTCCTCTTGTAGTTATTGCCTTTTACATACTGAATATATCTTCCAACCTGTTGTTTTGTTGGCAGCTCATTATAAGAACGTTCTGTAAGTGGGGATCCAAAGACACTGACTTGTGGATGTTCTAGTTCTTTTACTCATCTTAGTCCTGAAAATGAATAATAGGAAGACCCGTTGGTATTAAACAGAAATAATACATGTAATATGTGAATCTATAGCATATATTTAAATACGTGAATCCATATCTGTCCATAGGAAATACTCTGTAAATATCTCATAAATTCGTCATACATCGATTAATTTATGTTGCCTTCGAGTAGTTTGCAAACAAGGAATTCCTCAATCTAAATTTGCCGATACCTTAGATACATAAGGAGTTACAATGCAAATTTTTTTCCTATACGAAAATTACCCATTTCTAGTTTCAGAGAAGAGAATTATAATAACTTAATACAACTAGCCTCACCTTACAGAAAAGATAAATTTTAAGCAAAACCTGGCCCCCAAAAGGGGGTGTTACGATTTTAAAGATTTTTTCGTCTTCATTTCCAATTTTGGATAGTCTGCTCTACAAAACCTCAAATGTGCCTTAAAATTGGTTGCAACACTACTCCCTATTGTACATAAACAAGAAAATTATGAGACAAAACATTCCCTATCAACAAGGACGTGGAGAAGGTATATGATAAGGTGTGCTAAGTGGAACTTCGGTGGAAACTCGCCAACAATACGGAACTTCCTCTCAGCACCAAAAGGCTTCTTTCTCACAACCTTACCGACTGGGGGTGTCACATAAAATATAATAACACAACCTAACGCCTATTCGCACCACGCGCATCCGTACTCCAGTGTAGCTAACTGGTACCTACACACTTTATAATATACAGCAACGACACCTCGTGCCCACTAAAAAACGGCAGATATACATACACACTGTCCTAAGTCGATGACGAAAACATTCTCATCTGCTGGAAGGGCCAAAACAGACTCACACGCCTTGCATAAATAATTATGGACGCGAAGACAGTTTATGAGGATATGTTGGTCATAGCTATTAAATCTCAGAAGACACAGGCGACATTTTATGGCGCAAACAATCACTACATGCACAACAAACAAATATACACGCAAACCAGACCTAAAAGATGATAAGCCCCTAAAATTCCACATACCCCCTAAAAAGCTGCGCAGTTTCTATCCTGCCAGCCCTAAAATACAACTACACTTATACGAAATACTAGTCAGACCACTCCTTATATACGCTTCTATAACACTCATAGCTGCGAGTCATACATGACGGAGGAAAGCACAGTGCATTTAGAACTCATCTCAATGACGCGCATGTCACTCTCCTTTGTACATACAAATCGCCACATTGCATAAAACTAACAAACTAATACTATTTAACACCCACATCCACAACCGTTAAAAAACAGTTGGTTAAGCCACAATAGACCCCACATACACATTGATACACTCAAGACAACACACTTCAATGGCACTAAGACACCGCCCTCAACCATCCACAACCAATACCTCTCCACACATAAATTAACACTAACATGAATGGTGCCTTTACATATAGACACGCCTATCCTTTTACCCCACCCCACCCCTATCCTTCTGCTCTCCAGTCAACTCCATACCACAACCCGCACACACAAAAACACTACGCATGGGTGTCTAGCCACCGCACATTAAAACTATCCCTATTCCCTCCTAAGTTTTTTCCGAACCTTTACCCCCTCGACTACTTGATCTTCTGTGGTCTTCAAAGTGATCCCTCTCTATTTTTTCCTATTCACATTAACCTTGGTTCGATATTATTTGCTCACTTTATTTGCTTGAATCCATTGGTAACACCAGCAACTCGCAACCCGATAAAGAGGCAATGGAATACGAAGGATAAGTGATAAGCCCAAAACTGGCTTTCTCAACGGATTATGTCATCTTTTCTAAAAAGAGAATAGCTAAGAGATAATGATACTATTATTTTATTACCTTCCACCCCTTTCATCATCTTCATTATCATTTTTTCTCTCAGATCAGGTGAACACAAAACGACTGACTAGAACTTACGCTCCCATCACCACTCTCTCGACGGTCACATAGGAGGAAAATCGCTACACATTACATCGTCCCAACTATATCGCTCGCTCGAGAAGTCAAAGTTGATTTAAGGCTTAGCCCACAATCGAGAACAAGACGAGCTGCAACCTCCTCCAAAAGGCAGGAACCCACCTAGAATTACAGAGGGACACGCAACTGTCGCGGCTGGAAGCAGCCGCGATACCAAAGCCCTTGAAGGAACGGCGTTTTCAATACGTCCGTCGTGATTCACCCACAAGATTTTCCCACCCAGTAACACACCTACCCACGCATCCGTCATATCATCATAATGCCTCATTCCTCACCATCATTCCCACACATCACCAAGGCAACATCCTTCCGGGCACCAACCCTTATTGTACTGTGAGGGGAGGGAGACCCACGTTACAATCACTACTGAGAGGTAAACACACGGTACATTTATATACAACCATCCTGACCAGCAGGATGAAAACAAGTAGCTTAACTCAAGAAGTGAAGCGTACCAAGGACAGAAAAAGGGTTAACCCTTCATTACAATTGCGATGGACATGGCTACAAAGACACCCCTGAGAATAATCAACGGCTATTTCAAACCCGAAAGAGGAAAAGACCTGAAGGTGATTTTTGGTAAACTCAACATGGCTATCCTACGCCTACTTGACACCCCAACTGGGTACGTCGCTATCTGTGAGAGGGAAAATGACGTAGATATAATCACCAAAGAGGAAAGCCTTCTTGCCCTACAAGACATCAACCTGCAAACTAATGTTCCAGCCCAAACCAAGCGTAAATAAACGTAATTTGTCACAGGCTACATAGAGCTTTAGATCGGCCAACACCTCAAGGAAGAGATAGTGGAGATCATCCGCAACCAGCGTTGGCGAAAGTGACCAAAATCATTAAAGTACAAAAAGGAAGTGACAACTAAGAGTTCCAGCATGTGTTTACGGTCGTTTTCTGAGAGATCGAAATGACCCAGAAGGCAGAGGAAATGGCAATACTCTTTCACGACGCCAAAACCAGCGGAGAGCAGATTAAGTGTAAAGAACTTTTGCCAATCCAGATGTTTCCGCTGTTATAAAATGGAGCAGCATTCCACAAGGGAGCGCTAGGAAAAAGACGAAGCGTGCTCCAGATGTAGCGAGAATAGGCATGGCTGGCAGAGTATCGTAAAGCATAGAAATGTATCAAATGTGGGCACTGTTAAGAGGAAACAAACCACAAAGAGAAAGGAAGGGCATAAAATGAATACAATAACCTACGCCCAAGCCATCAGTTCTGTTTCATCCACATAAGGTACCTCAGGAACCTACGTAAAAATAAAGAATACAGTTCAATCAAGATCCTTATTTGTATCTTGTATGTACACGTAAGGAACTTGACTCACCCGGGAACGTTCGCAAGCGAACTAAAACGCTCAAGCAAGATAGCCTGAGCGCAATGTGTTTCCCAGAGAACAATCCCTCAGGAGATGTACTCAAACTCCAGTTCTCTCCCAAGACAAAGGGAATAGTAGAAACTCTTCCATCAGAAGAAAGCAATAAAACCGAAGACAAACTGTTACTGGACAAGATGCCCAATCCCAGAATTGTGGCTAAACAACAAAGAGAAGAAAATGTCAAAAAGTAATCAAGGCCACTGAAAGAGTTACTCAACGAAAAGAGGCCGAAACATCAACCTCCTTTGACTCGGACTCGGACAGCTCCCTTAACAAAACACCAAGAACGACCGGTGGCACTAAACAAAATACGACGAAACGAAAAAATCTCGATACAGGTACGACGGCGAGGAACTTGGTCTTACGGTTTATACCACAGACCAACCAACCTTCCCCGAAGAGCAAACCTTCACAGAAGCGACAAACGGAATAATAACCCAGAAAAAAAGGAAGTTTACGGCATCAGGTAATAAATCTAAAATAGCGAAAACACTGTAGGCAGGATTTTCCTTACTGGTCTTCATGGAGGTAGGTCTAACCTTCCTGAGTATTACACGAATAGCTTTGGGAGAAATCTCCCAAGGAGCACCTGAACGTTGAAGGTTGTTGATGGTTCCCAACTTTTTCCACTTTAGAATGACAGAGCCAATGATGCTGAGAGGTATATTCAGCTGCTGGTATATATTCCGGTAGCTCAGCCCATCAGTATGGAGCTTCAGGATCGCCTTTTTCTGGTCATTGGAGAGTTCTTTATTCTTCGCCATGATTACGTCTTTACTGCAAAACGTCGACTGCTTAATGGCATTTCAATTTTTCCTGAGCTTTAGTTGACTGCTCTACATATTATTGAAACCCTCTAGAAGCTTCTTAGCACCGTCACAGCTAGTAGTATGTCTCTCATGTGGTTTAAAAATGACTGTTTTTATTAATTTCAATTCTGTTTTATGCATTTTTGTGTACATAAAATTTAACTTTACATTAATATACATCTATTCTGTAAATTTCATGAAACTTGAGTGGTTGGAAGTCTATTAAAATTAAATTTTGAAGGAGTACGAATACTTATTTCACCCCACTGTAATTCATCACTAAATTGTACCCACGAAAATAAAAACTAGTCTGCGCTCCTATTCTTCTATGTTCTCGTTCATTCTTCTCAGGAGCGCTTCGTGACTGAAGTGTCCATCTAGGCTAAAATTCATGTTTTTGCATGAATTTGATTCTTAGAGTGCCCCGATAAGTAGAAAAGATCGGTGATCAGCGCCTTCGTAGACAAACATTCTCACACTCCTCCAATTGGACAACGATTTATGCTGAGCTCAGGCGAGTAAACTAGCTCCTCGTGAACAATGGCTATTCACAAACTTTAATTAATTCAACCTTCTGAAGGACAAACCAGAAAACCCATTATTGCTAGACATACGAGTATTTTATCAACCAAAAAATGAACACAGTCTAGAAGGAAGACGAAAAGATTCTTAAAGCCATTATCCACCGCAACGTTTCCCTAGAAAATCCCGATCGCAAAATAAACTTGGTCATATATTTCAAGACCAGAAAATCCCGAGCCCTCGTCACGAAGAAAAGTTGTATCCCAACGACGAACCCCCTCCAAGAGGCCAACCTTTAATTTGAATACTCGTGCAATGTCGGTGACCTCGTTCACCGCAACTCTAAGTACATAGGGATGGATTCCACAACCTTGTCGCGCAGGTTGAAAATGCATCTCCTGGATGGGGCTATTAAGCGCCACGTTATAACGCATCATACATCAATCACAAGAGAAATGCTAGTCCAGCACACCTCCCTTATTTTTCGTTATTCTGACTACCGAAGACTCGGAATGGCTGAGGCGGCTATGATCTACTAACGCAGACTTCAATTCACATACACCTTCAGTCAAAAACTATCCCCCCAACGAGTCGCCGCCACAATCTGCAATGCCCCCGCTTTGAACCAGAACTGACCTAACATTTGCATCCTTTTGTATATTCTCAAGATTACAAAACTCAACTTTTTTTCGAACATAAGAATCTAGCCTTAAATTATACGTTGAATTCTACATAAGAATCTAGCCTTATATTTTTGAGGTAGCTGATTCGTCGGTTATCTCACGGTTATGTTCAAAATAATTCCTATCCATTTTACCATTAATATCATGTTCACCATGCTACATAACTAGGACGACAGCCACAAAACCCGATATAGTTTTTACTTATATCAGGTCCCTTTTCAACTATTGCATTGAACTGGGCAATATTATTCCGAGCAATCACCAGGCTATCAAAATTATAGTAGCAGTGAATCCCATCCAATTACTATTCGCAGAACGCAAGAGCTACAAGCGAGCAAACTGGGAAGATTACAGGACCCACCTTTCAAATTTAATCACCGATTTGTTGTATGAAGCAAATTTAGAAGAAATAGATGAGATGCTGGATAAACTTACTAATTACTTAATTGAAGACGATCTAAGTAGCATACCAATATTAAATATAAACTCTCACAGCTCCCCCCCTGGATCCATCCCATGAGAGCCGTGGCCCAGGAATATAGGGACTTGTTCAATGTAGAAGTGTTGATAGGCCCCAATCTGCAATGCCACAGAAGTATAAGAGAAACTAAAGAAGAACTACAGACGCTAATTACGGACCAACAAACACTACTATGGCAGAGACTAATAGACATGCTTGACATTTAAAAGGACTCTCACACTTTCTGGCAGACAGTCTCCTTTGTCGTTAGCTTATTAGCCCGTCTTTATACGGAGTCGCTGTATAAAACGTCTAAAAGGAAAACCACCACGCACAAAATTCACAATCAAACACAACAACATATCAATTAGGGAGATGGACGAGATTGAAAAAAACCTTAGAATTTTCTGGTCATCAATCTTTAAAATTACCCCCGAAGAAAATTACAATTACGACCTCGAATTGGAAGCAGACTTAATACAACGGTTAACTACACAAATACATAAAATCTCTCCTAATCATTGTGAGTTGCAGGAAAGATTAATGGAGGACTATGGGGGGCACTAACTGCCCTAGAACTCTCTTGTATTCTAATATCCTTTCGTCAAAGAGCACTAGGATATACGGGGCTGACCAGCGAGAATTATATCCAGGCCCTACCTAACGTTTGGAGTGGCCATATTAAAATCATGAATGCCGCTCTGAACACAGGCTATTTTCAAGAACAGTGGAAATTGGCCAAAATGATATTTATCCCTAAGGCAGGGAAGCCTCCTGGAAAGCCATGCCAACTTTCGACCGATATCTCTCTTGGAATTTGACGTCAAAGTCTTCGAGAAGATATTGGCTAACAGAGTTAACTCTTTTCTTGATGAGGCCAACTTGCATAAGGAGCACGAACACGACTTCAACTATAGAAAAACATTCTAGTTCACAATAATTGTATTAATATTTCTGGGAGTCTATTCGGTCGAATGTTCTGTTTGTCCAAGTAAATATTTTGGACAGACAGCAAAGCAAAAATCTATCCGTATTAATCAACATAAATACAATGTTAGGAGAGCTGTAAATAATAATGCGTTTTTTGTGCATATGTCAGAAAATAACCACTTAATTAATTGGAATTCAGCAAAATTTATTTTTCGCCCAAATGACTCAATTAAAAGAAACCTTGTTGAATGTTCATGTATAAGCCAATTTAATAACTCCTTGTCCCTCTCCCATTCGTTTCAATTTACTTCTCGTGTCGCTCCTAATCTCCCTCATTAGACTATCGTTTTATCTGTTAATCGTTTTAACCCTTTTGTCTCTGTTCTTGACTCTTTCGTGCCTCTTGGTTTGACCTTGCTACCTGTTATAGCTAAATCTTAATGTGAATTGACCCATCCCTCTCCTACTTCCTCATTGGTGATTCCTTCTCTTAGAGGCGGTCCTTTATCTTTTGCTAGCTTATATAAACTCTTATTATATTATTTTCTCTTGTAGTTATCCTTGAGAATGAACTGAATAAAGTTCGAAAGTACTTGGAAGCACCTTTTCATTTTTCCTGCGCAACATCGAATTCATTGCGAACCTCACGTGCTACATTGTGAGTTATTTATTTCATATATATATATATATATATATATATATATATATATATATATACAGGGTGGAACAGAGAGGACGGACGTTTTTTAGAAAATCATTAATTTTAGCTACAATAAATTTTTATTGACATCAATGTGTTCGTATTGAATTAGCATTTGACAAAATCAAGTGTGGAAAACAACACCCATCATGTGGTGTCCGTTTTTTTTTATGCATTTCTGAAGGCGTTCTTGGAAGTTGGCCTCCACTCTCTCCAGCATTGCTCTGTTGATTTTGGCGACTTCCACGCAAATAGCTTCCTTCAAATCGTCCAATGTATGGGGCTGATGTTCATACACACGTGCTTTAGGTCTCCCCACAAGAAATAATCACACATGGACAAATCAGGGGACAGAGGGGGCCAAGGAGTGTCAGCAAACCTGGAAATGAGGTGGTTACCGAAGAGAGGTCGAAGAACGTCCATTGATGCTCTGGCTGTGTGGGTTGTCGCTCCATCCTGCTGAAACCACACACGTCGGATAGCCATACGAGTACGTTTTCTTCGTAATTCAGGCACAAAGAAGTTGTTTATCATCTCGATGTAATGCTCTGAGGGATTTTATAAATTACGTTATTTGAAACAAATAACGTAATTTATAAAATCCCTTGTTTGGATTGCCCTTCATTTTATATTGGGCAAACTAGCAAGGATCTGAATGTGCGTATTAAGCAACATAAGTACTCTGTAAGCACTGGGCAAACATCAAATGCCATTTTTATCCATTTGAGTGAAAATTCCCATCGTATTAATTGGAAGGAGAGTTCTGTGATTGCCAAATCAAATGACTTTTTTCACGAAATCATTTAGAATCGGCATTTATACAACTGACTTCGAATTTTAATCTCAGCCCTAGAATGTATTTTTTGGACCCTTGTATCAAAAGAATGTTTAAGAATGATTTTAAAGATAAAATTTCTGAATTAATGATTACCACCTAGAAGTTATTTTAGCTTATTTATAAAAAAAACCTTTCCATATATTTTTCTTTTGTCATATTTTCTTATTATCAGGTGTAAACTTTTTTTGTTTTCATATTGCATATGTGATTCCTAAACATTGCCCCCCCCCCTTTTTTTTTTGTAACCCGTAAACTTTTTCTTTTTAACCCTGATGGCTCATCTCGTTAATAGGTTTTTTCCAGGTATCTGCTAATCCCACCCCTTTTAATCTTTATATCCCATATTTTCATTAATCAGAGGTATAAATATCTTTCTCTTATTCCCTGTCTTATAGTCTGCTTAGTAAAGGACCATTAGTCGAAAGGCCTCGCAGTTCTCCGTTGTTTCATTTTCCTCGTGGCTGTAACGTTATTCATATATAAATATATATATATATATATATATATATATATATATATATATATATATATATATATATATATATATATATATATATATATATATATATATATATAAAAATATATATATATATATATATATATATACAATACATATATTAGGGGGATTCTTATTCGTATGTTAATTTTTACTTTAGGAAATATCAACCTTTCACCCTCTCATTAATTTATCTATTGATAGTAATTATTATATACAAAATATCAGCCTGATATCTTGTCATTTTTTTATGCCTTGCCTCGGGTGAAAAAAGTTCTCTGCGGGTTTTGGTCATGCTGTTTTCTGCGTAAAATAGCCTATATTTGGCTTATTTCTTGATAAAATCAGAGCTGCATTTTCAGTGACAGGGAGAAAGGGGCGTCCCGCATCATCAGAGGAGCACAGGTGCTCTTAAATACTTTGGAAATTTCAGCCGAGCCGTATGTCCGCGGGTTTTGGCCGATTTTTCAAATATTTGGCAACCCTGAGCTCGAGAGACGGGATCTGAAAGTAATAAGGTATGGCTTTTACGCACTTTTACACAGTATACTACTCATACAGTTTTGAAAAAAATATTTTATTGAAGACATTACTGCAGATGGCCAGTTTGGCACATTAGTGCGACATTTTATAGCACTTAGACATAAGAAAAAGATCACTAATCTAACACGCTTCAATATAGACCTCTAATGCTTACACACATTAGTTAGCCTGTTAGGCAATTACTGTAGCAGCTGTAACTTTTGGTATCCAAAAATATAATATTTTTATGGATTTATGATATAGATAACATTTGACATGGCTCACATTTGCTCACAATGTCCTCTTAGATAGAGCCAGAAACATTTTTTAACTCTTTCCAAAGCTGCATCACACAAGTAATTTAGACAAAATATTCCGTTTTAATAGATTTTTTAATTATGAGAGGTTAAAAGCCAAATTTTGGTAAGCGAGAGTGTATCAAAATAGGTGGTCCCTATCAGGTTAAATCATAAACACTTGTCTTTTTCAGATATAAGATGACTACTTTGTAGAAACAGGGCAACGTATATTTGCTGGGAAACAAAGAGGAGACTGTCGGGCTGCAAGCTTCCATCCAAAGGCGACGTACTCCGAGTATTTCTGCATTACATGGGCGAAAAAAGAATGGTGCATAATAAAGGAATGGTGAAGCATGTTAAACTTGGGAGGAATTGGGCAATTATCTCATTCGAAAGCGAATGTAAAACAACATAATGATTACAAATTTCGTTAGAATCGGCCGAATAATTACAATGTTACTGTATACCAAAACAACAAAAAACCGACATAGTGAGATTTAGAGTAGCATGCGACTAAAAATTGGCAACTATTTTTTTTAAATATAACCTTGCAAATCTTGTATATTTGATCTTGTTTCTATAATTGGAAAGCAATATTTGTTTGTGGGTAGGATAGGCAATAGACAGGTGCAATAATGATAGTAAATTATACCTTTTCTGTAGAAATGACAAGGTGTATGAGTTATTGACAAATAAGTTTCTTTGAAATCACCTTGATTATATTTGCCTTTCAGACGATAATGGGTCTACTACTAAGACAGATTTTTGCGTGTTTGCTTATCTCCAATTTACTGCAATAAAATAGACACAATGACGCAAAATTTGTTGTAAATAACACACCACTAAAATTATAAAAGAATCTTATTAATCTTATTAGTTAGCATCAGGCTTCAGATTACAGAGTTAGGGCACTTTTTAAGGTGGTTTTTGAGAATTTATACCATGATATGAAAAAAAATTGATATTCATAAACCTTTTATCCATAACCTTTTATATATGAATTGTTCCCTTATAAGTCACTTAATATCTAAAAGTAACTATAAGGAGCTACTTTATATGTATAAGAATATCACTAATAAATTTTACTCACCATTTAGTGAAACTGATGAAGTTGAAAAGGAGGCTGTGAGAACATCCAATAATATAGAAATTTGAACAGGTTAGGTTAGGGTGAGCTGGGATAAGTAGTGTAGGTTGGGTTAAGTTGAGTTAGTTACAGTGGGTTAGGTAGATTATGTTTGAGCGGTTAGCCTGAGTTATGTTAGGTTAGGTTAGGGAGGTATAAGTTGACTTACGTTAGTTTGAAGTCGTCAGGTTGGGTGGGTTAGGAAGGTTTGGTTAGAATTGTTTGGGTTAGGTCGGGTAAGTTGGCTTAGTTTACGTTGATCAGGATAGGTTGAGTTAGGTAGGTTAGGAGAGGTAAGGATTATTTATGCTTAGAATTTTAAAGGAATCTTTCTGGTTAGAACAATACTTGTGATATAGATATATATATATATATATATATATATATATATATATATATATATATATATATATATATATATATATATATATATATATATATATATATATATATATATATATATATATATATATATATATATATATATATATATATATATATATATATATATATATATATATATATATATATATATATATATATATATATATATATATATATATATATATATATATATATATATATATATATATATATATATATATATATATATATATATATATATATATGTGGTTGGTAAGAGTAATAGAAAGATTTCCTTAATTCGCTAGAAAAGACTCCTGGATTTCCTCAACTCTCTTCTGGACTACCACCCAAGGAAGTCCAGGTATGGGTTAAAGTAAGAATTCCTCTCTAGGAGCGCTACTCTTACTACTGGGCAATCATCCATTTCTTGGCTTCACCAGTAATTTTTATGCTGACCTTTATGTTGCTTTTATTATTTAGTCCGGTCACCTGGTTTATCGTTCTTTATATCGTTCTTTAAAAAGAGAAATTTCAAAAAGCCTTTTTTTTGTAAGAGATAGCGTTTACTCTAACAGAGAAAAAAAGAATGTGAATATTCCTAGGATTTTTTACCCATCTATTCTTTTTAATAATTGTGTAATATCGTTCAAGTCAATGCGGTTAGGTAAGGGTCAGAGTAAGAATTCCTCTCTAGGAGCTCTACTCTTACTACTGGGCAATCATCCATTTCTTGGCCTCACCAGCAATTTTTATGCTGACCTTTATGTTGCTTTTATTATTTAGTCCGGTCACCTGGTTTCAATACGTAGGATCTCGTCCTCGAGTGAAAGACGGATGATGCAACATAGATCTAGTGTGTGCCTCTCTCTCCTGCACGGGCCCTCCTCAGTATGGTTCGCAAGAACTTATGAGGTACTTCTTTTCTTTGTGACTCTCTGTCTCTCTTTCGCTTTCTTTCAGTTGTGGAAGTCAAGGGTAAACTTTTCTTCTTAGTTCACCCAATGTAAGCTCATTGTGACGGGGTGTGATTTAAATTTACTAGATATTGTGCTCCTAAGAAAAGAGGCCCAAATGCCTCAAATTGATCATGCTCAGATTCGCAAAACTCTTAAGTGACAAGTTGCAAAAGCCACCGATAAATTTTGATGCAATGTTCGAACAAGTCGATTCCAGCCAAAACATTATTTTTTCAAATTCACATCTACTGCCCGTTTGTATTCTTGAAATTAATTATGATTTTTGTACGACTTCCCGTAATTCGTGCATTTTCAAAATGCAGTATTGCTTAATTAAATAAGAAAGAGATGAAATAGATTAGAATGGTATTCATATACATATTTACAAAGGCGCAGAATTTATTAAAAAAAAGACCAAGTAGGTTGCCATGTTGAAGCATTCAAGGATTGCAAAGGAGGTTGAAATGACTCCTTGCGGTGACTCTATAGGGGAGAATACACCCCCCTTGTTCTTGAAAGTATTACTTCTTAGACACTGTTACGAATGCATGAACAGGTAACGACAGTTTTAGTGGCCTCAATCGGAAGTGCTATTGTAACAAATTACCATCATAGATTGATTATTAGAATATAAGGAATACCGATATAATGTTAAATATCGAGTTATTACGATAAAAGTAAAATGAATTTATTTTGCTAAATTTTAATTAATTTGATCCCTACAGGTTTTAGGCCATGATTACGGTCCCTCTTCGTCATAGGCTCCGGAAAGATTGACAGTGGATAAAATAAGAACAGTAGACGACTAGGAAGGGGAGGGGGATGTACCTGCACGTTCAAGTTCATCATAAACTGTGCACGACGTAGAGCGAAATCTCCCCTGATTTAAAAAAAAGATTCTCTATAGGGGATCTGGGAGAGTACTAACCGGAGACCATCATGGTAGATCACATACAGCGTCCGCCTTAGCCGTTCGGGACAGATGAGTAAATCTCACATATGCAGTGAGGAATTTCCTGAAAAGGGTGGTAAAAGAAGAGAAGGGTTGCCCTTTTAGCATTCCCACCTAAAGACTAAGCATATACTCCCCCAAAGAGAAACATCGTTCGAATCGAAGCCTGAGGAATGATGTAAGTCCACAAAGTCTTGGGGGAACTCAATTTAGGAACAGGTCCAGGCTGCGATAATACCCGAGACGGTGGCGGAATTCAATTTTGGGCATGACGAGAGACACGGTTCACTGCCAGTTTGAATCGTCGCTCAACGGTTAGATATTTAATTGCGCCAAAAAGATAAAAAAGCCTTCTATGTAGAGCGTGGCGAGAATATCTTCCGAAAGCCGTAGGGTACACTTCAAAGAAAGTGATGCTGAGGACATTTTGATTCCAGATACCCTACTCATAACCTAAGCACTCGGAGAGCTTCCTATACCCATACGCGGACGCGACTATCTCGTATGAACTCACTAGAATAAATTTAGATGCGTTTCCATGCCTTCATAGAATGGAGGGTCTCCATGATACCTTCTCATCACACGGTATCAAAAGTCACCAAATCCAAAAAATACTGTGGTGAAATGGTGACTACGAATGAAGGCCTCTTAGATAGCACTCTAGGGCAGAGCAACCGTCGTGGAGTGGAATTTAGGAAAGCCACCCTGTGCTGAGAACAGAAATTTTTAGATTTCTAAATATATTGAAAGACGTTGAGCTTTTTCTAATGGGGAATTCAGTGGTAAATTATGACGTGAACATGAGGACGCAATCAAAATTGAATCCCCCAAAAAATAAATAAAGGAAATTGAGTATACACATTATTTTGTATTTAAAAGCCGAGGACGAGAGAAGAATTGCCCTCATAATGTTTCGATAAAAACATGATAAAGTAAAGGGAAAAGTGAAGGAAAAGGAAGAGAAGTACAAGATACGTGATGCTAGTAGTATCTGGATGAGAAAACTAATTAGAAGGCTTGAAACAGAACGGGTTCGCAACTCCCAAAGCAATTCTTATAAACTCTTAATGTTCATGACTGTGTTTGAACACACGTATGAATCCACGAACTAAACCAGCTAATACAAGTGTTTCAGGATTCAGATTTGTTCATCCTGGTCGTTTTGTGATTTCGAAAGTACTTCTATATTGGGTGCAGCAGTCTGAGCTGAGGTTTCTCGAAGTGGTTGTTATTCTTCATCCATTATAGCTATCATTTTTCTTATTGTATATTCTTTTTCTTCTCCTTAATATTTTACTGCCTCTTAGATGTCAAGCTAACCTTTTCGCTCGTAAGGTGAAGTCTCACTTGGCGCGCACCACATCCCTCTTTTCTCCCACAAAATCCCTTCTCTCTGCCTAGGATTATTACTGGCTAGTCGAATTATTTAATATTGCATCACTAGTAAAAAGAGTGGGGGAGAAATTGTAATGCGCGAAGTGTAGGAAATCGCTAATATTTAAAAGTTTTTCTAGAGGTTGGTTAAGAGCCGAAACCCATAAAAAGCAGAACCATTCTTATCCGCAGTAATTTTCTCCTTCCTTCCGAGTTGGCTAAAAGATTTCGACCGATTACAGGGCATGAAATGACCACTACGAAATTCATGATTTAGGACATTTGACAAAAGAGCAAAAAGTGAAATAATAGCGTATATGTATTTTTTTTTTTGGAGGAAGGGGGGAAAAATTCCTAATTCTATTACAAATTAGATTACAAGCGGAGAATGAGGATTCTTAATTTTTTACTACCCGACAACACCAGTTTAGTCATTAAGTCGACTCATGCTGTTTGCCCTGGGGTATTATTTTTGTTGTCTTAAATAATATCTTTAGTCAATTCAGTGCAATTGAAAACAGTAATGTTGAGTCAGGATTAAAAAAAAATAGCCATCTTCGATGACCAACGTAATTGTAGAATTAAGTGGTTATGTAAGGCATTAGTGAAGAGTTGTCTAACATTAAGGATACTGTTCCTTTGGCCATTATGGCTCAACTATGCGTTTAAAATAGAGACCGTGAAGTTAATCACAAGCAATTTATAGATCTAGGAAATCATACTTTAATTTGCAAATAACTTTGAAAGATTATACATCTTTTCTGAACAGGCTGGTAGATTTTAAAAGCATTTGTACTCGTTTTGCTCCACTTCCTTTTGGTGAGATCATTGTGGATCTTTTAATGACTCTACGCCCCTCACTTGGTTACAGATTTTGAAGTAAAGGTCAAAATAATCATATTCCTATGCCTCAATAGCAAAGGTACCTGGCGTTACCCGGGCATAAAAAACGATCTTGAATAAATTAAATTATCTGCTTGAGTTAAATTCTGCAATTAAACGTTGGTAGGTATAGGATTGTAAGTTGTTTTTTATTCCTGAGTAATGGAGCAGTGTATTATGAAAGATTAACAGGGAAAATTTTTCACATCACTATGATATTCCACTCTTAATTTCTAGTTGTCGGAGTCCAGGATTTTTGGATAAACCACATTTCTTGTTCGTTGGTTAGATTAGTAAGCGGGTGAGCGGGCGCGCAGGCAAGCCTGATTACGCGGGTGGCAGCCACACACTTTACAGCGCGCCTCAACCAGATGGGGGCGAGTTTGAACTAAATTTCTAAATTATTCGAGTCGTGGGAAGCTGAAAATATGTACCGGGTGTTTAAAAAAAATTATATCATTTTGCAATCTAATAACTTTGCCTGTTCCCGTTCAAATGACTTCAAGTTTTAACGGCATGTGTAGAAACAGGTCAAAATTTTATTTTTAATGTTTGATGTATTTATCTTTACAGGTATAGAAATGCCATTCACTGGAAGTAAAAATGTGTTTTGTGTGTTGAAGTATGCGCAAACACAGTCGAACAAGACTGTGCAGCGTGCATTTGTAAGAGAGTTCTCTAAACAGTCACCAACGGCAATGCAGATTTAGACATGGCACAAAAAATTCAAAGAGGAAGGCTGTCTGTGCAGGGCAAAAAGATCTGGACGACCAATAAGATCGGAAGAGACGGTCAAGCGGGTTCGCCAAAAACTTTTTCAAAGCTCCAAGAAGTCCATAAGAAGACCAAGTCTTGAAACCCAGATTCCTTCAACGAAAGTTTGGCGCGTCCTGAGGTAAAGCTTGCGAATGAAAGCCTACAAGCTGCAGCTAATTCAGACCATAACGGCAGATGACATGCGAAAGCGCAAACAATTCTGTGTTAATAGGCAAGAGAAACTTGAAGAAGACCAGTTCAAGGAACATCTTGTTTTCAGTGATGAGGCCACACTACATACGAATGGCAAGGTCAATAAGCATAATGTTCGCATTTGGGGCGAAGAAAATTCCCATGCCACAGTTGATCAAGTGAGGGACTCACCTAAAGTGAATGTGTTCTATGCCATCTCCAAGAACCATCTTCATGGCCCGTTTTTCTGAGAGGAAAATGTGACCAGCCATGTTTATGTGCAAATGCTTCAGGACTGGCTAATGGATGAGCTCATTGTAAATGAACAAGAAGACTTAATTTTTCAACAGGACGGGGCTCCATTTCACTGTGCGGGCTTATCTCAATGACAATCTGCGAGGGAGATGGATCGGGCGTGCTGTTGAAGACAATGTGCTGTTGAAAGGGCCGCCACGTTCAGCTGACCTGACACCTTGCGATTTCTTTCTCTGGGGCTATGTAAAGGGACTGGTCTATGTCCCCCTCCTCTTCCTGCAATCCTAGAGGAACTCAAACACAGAATCACTACCGCACTGGAGACTATTACAAAAGACATGCTGCAGCGTGTTTGGGAGGAGCTGGAGTAGCGACTTGACGTGTGTTATGTTTCAGGCGGTGCGTATATTGAAAATTTGTGAAATCGTTCATGGAATCAACATACTTTTGATTTTCTCATTCAAATTTGGAGGAATAAATCTTATTTATGTTGCTTAACATTAAGCCTGTTTAGTTTCACTTGCCTTGACTATGTAGTTTCTGTGATATTTACATCTCAAATGATATCAAATATTTTGAAACACCCTGTATTACGCCATTTTTAAACATTGCAGTCGCAGAATTGGTCTGTCAAAACCCTAATTTTCCAACGGGCGATGTTGGGGCTTTTTTAAATCATGTTTTTAAACAACAAACTCATTAACCTCCGAGACATTGACGCGTTTATTCTAAATCTGCAAAACTTTTAGTCTGGCCTCAATAGTTTTTGAGTTATTGAGAAGCAAAGTTTTTCGTGCAAGCACGACTGATATATATATATATATATATATATATATATATATATATATATATAATATATATATATATATATATATATATATATACACGAGGGGCGGTCAATAAGTTTTGCGAATCTGTAGGGCAAAACAGAGGAAGGGGGATGGGTGTTTGTGGGGGTGTTAGCACAAGTTATGACAAGTCATGACCTGCAGACGCACGCTCCTGCATCGTCTATTTAAGAAGCAGTAGCTGATCGCAGATCGTCAGTCACAAATTTTTCAACAATGGAGAAGGTTGAGCACAGCGTAGTGATCAAATTTTTGACCAAGGAAGGCAAGAATGCAAAAGAGATCCAGGAACGCATGGTTGCAGTGTACACCGACACCGCCCCTTCCTATGCAACCATTGCTCGCTGGTATAGGGAGTTCCGCCATGGTTGTAAGTCCCTTGAAGATGATTTCCGTCCAGGACGCCAATCAGACGTGACCAACGATGATAATAGGGCCCGTGCGGAGAGGAGGACCCTCGAAAATCAACGGGTGAAGGTCGAAGTTATCAACATCATCCGTGACAATTTGGTCCTAGAAACCTCACGAAACCTCACGCCCCATGATCGACTTCAACGTCGTCAAAGTCCACAAGGCCAGAGTTGGACAAGCTGCCCTGCCCGAGTGCGGATACGAGGAGCTCAACCATCTCCCCTACAGTCCAGATCTGGCCCCCAGCGACTACTTTTTATTCCACCAGCTCAAGGCTGCACTGTGTGAACGCCGGTTTGGGGACGATGAAGATGTCCAGCTCGCCGTCCAGGAGTGGATTGAACAGCAGTCGGGAGATTTCTGGTTGTTGGGAATTCGAAGCCTCAGGGACAAGTGGCGCAAGTGCATTGAAGTCGAGGGTAGTTATATTGAAAAATAATAAAACACTTTTCCTCATATCTCGTTTCCTTATATCCGAATTGCAAAACTTATTGACCGCCCCTCGTATATACTTATATATATATATATATATATATATATATATATATATATATATATATATATATATATATGACCAAATACTCTAATATTGCGGTAGAAGTAAGATTTTAACGTGTTTGGCCACTTACGAGGGTTGTTACTGAATAACAAAATATTATGGAGGTACTATCGATTTCCTTTTTTCGTTAGTTATAATTTGATAGAAATGATTGATTTTTTAAATCGTTGAGGAGTCTGTTCGATGTCAGACGAGGGTGTTTCCTTTCTGTCCTGGTTTTCATTTTAAGACGAACCTATTTTTGAACAATCCGGCATCAAAAAATAAAGGCTTCTAGAGTATGCCTTGTTAACCCCCTCTAAGTATTGTGTACTTAACCAAACAACCAAAAAAATCACTGCGTTTTAGTAATTACTTTTTGATGAAGGGAAATTTTAAGTTTAAAGATAAAACGAAGATTTAAATTAAATGGATATTTCTGGAAAATTGATTCACAGTTTCAAATACTTAAAAAAAGAATAATAAATTTCACAAAGTAGTTTATTACTACATGTTCAGAATTTAGGTGCAAGCCTTTGGTGGTTGAGTCTTAAAATAAAAGAAAATAATGATAGTGTACATCTAGCGTTAACATATTTTTTTATAAAAAGAAAAAAGTAATGATGTTCACACACATGTACATACAACACATGCACAAACATACATATATATATATATATATATATATATATATATATATATATATATATATATATATATATATATATATATATATATATATAATCATCAACAGAAGCAACCGCGCTCATCTCACTATATGGCAAAGCTTCACCTCTCCCTAGTTCAGGTTTCCATAGACCAATGTTCATTTTTCAAGCTGCCATGGCTTCCTTGAAACTGATCAAATTCTGGTTCGAGCTTAGACTTTTCTTCTCCATCTTTCGCTTTTATTGGTAATTAAATTTTATTCATTTGCGTTCTTACCCAAGTGAGAGGGGGAAAGGATTTGCATGGAAAAAATTTCTAAATGCTTGTTTTATTTTCATATTCCCTAGTCCAAATGTATATTAAGTAAAAGAATTATTCTTTTGCTAAGATATCATATAATCATGAATTTGAATTGGTCTATCCTCCGCAAAAGTATTGCCCTGCATTTTCTATTTCGTTGACGATAATTCTTCCGGATTTGAAGCAAAAAATAAGGAGATTGTCAAGTAATGTCTCTCATGTGCGTGTCTTCGATCTAAATGTATGTATTTCTCTTTGCCTTCGAAAACTGCGCTTTGTTCTACGCCCATGCCAAGGGAGAAGATCGCAAACGATCTGATTTAGCATGCAAGGAAAAGATCGGGTGCTTAGGCCGGTTTATAAGCACTTCACCCTGGAAAGTAGTTTTGCTCTCACTACATTCACTTATAAAAGAGTAATACAAGGGATAAACAATATTGCAACCTAGGAAAATTATGAAGGGAGGTGAAATCTGCCAAGGGCATTCTAATCCCAAACGAGAATTATCCCAGTAATTTTGATTTCAATGCATAGCAATATTATCAAATTGGGATTTGCTCGATTTTAACTTGTAATTCAGATTTGATTTCTTTTTGTAAACATGACGTACTTTGTGTTTAATTCATCCTCAAGGGATGTAATATATTTTGTTTCCAATAGACTGGAGTATTTCCTCTTTAAGGTGTTCCAAGGTTACTACTATTGGACCGTGAAACTGGTTAGTCCGGTCTTCCCTTACATTAGTCTTAAAAAAGCTAAAGGTCTTAAAATGCTATTTTGTATCTTTCCCCATATTGTCTTATTTCGTTAGAAATATCATCTTATTTTAAGATATTTGATGTAGGAAATTTTTGCTGAATATGATGTTCTTGAAGGATCTCCTGGCAATATTTTTTTAACATTTTATTCACACACGAGGTTCAATTTGAATTAATGTCGTCATTTGCCTTCAGCCTAGTGTAAAGTCTCGTTTCATCTGTTCTAGGAATTGTGATTTTTCTATAGTATTTATTTCTCTTTTATTATGTGACTCGATTTTTCTCTCTTTTCACAAGAACATTGATGAGTTGTGTATATTCAATTCTTGCTTTTGTTCTTCCTATTTTTTAGCATCGCATGCTTTAGCTCAATGTTGTTTAGTAAAGTGAGACAGTTATCAATTATTTGTGATAAATATCTTTTATGTTTTCTAATAAAAATTCTGCCAAATGCCCAGTAAGTTGGTTAAGATTGTTTGCTACTCTGATTCGGATGTATTTTTCAATTCCAGTTGTCGAGCTTCTGTGAAAATCATAAAAATAGAGAAACTATTGTCTGAAAGCCATTTTGAATATAATCATAGTTTATATAAACCAAAATTATTAGTATTAAAATTAGTACATTTAATAACGAAAGAGGACTTATAATGTTGCTGCGTACAATTGTATCAATATTGGAGATACAATTACGAGTATATTTACAATTTGTTCGAAAACATTATTAAAGTATCCATTTAAAATAATCGTTTTTGATTTATAAAATTGGATGATTAGATTAATTCTAAATTGTATTCAGACAACAGTATTTTATGTTTTACTTTGTGAATATATATTTCTTTATTTGTTTCCCCTTCCCATTTTCTTCGTACACCTTTCTCTCTCTCTCTGACTCTCTCACACACTCACTATTGCTCTCTCTATCTCTCTGTCTCTCTGACTCTCTCACACACTCACTCTCTATCGCTCTCTCTATATCTCTTTCTCTTTCTTTTTCTCTCTCTCATCTTTATCCTCCAACTATTTCCCGTCTAGCTCTCCCCGCTTACCCTTATCTCGAGCATAAGGGCGGCAAAGCGTGCCGAGGAGCTTCGAGTGGCGAGACTTTGCAAGGAAAATCCCAAGGAGTTCTTTGGCTACCTAAACAGCCGTAAGCCAATCCATGGCACGATTGTCCCTTTAATGATGAGGAAGGGGCATTAAAGCACTCAGATTCAGAAAATGCTAGCCTCCTCAAGGACTACTTCTCTTCAGTGTTTACTGAAGAGAGTGGTCCCATCCCTTAGCCCACGGATTCTTACTCGGGGGGAGAAAAACTGGAGGAAATGGACTTCACCCAAGGAGAAATAAAAAAAAAGATCACTGATCTAAAGATGAATAAGTCCCCTGGCCCAGACGGGCTTCTACCTAAAGTGTTGAAAGAAGTGCGCGATGAAGTGTCACGACATCTGAGCACAATCTTCAACATGTCAATCAGGACCGGATGCGTTCCTAGAAACTTGCGTGAAGCGGAGGTGACTCCTATATTCAAGAAAGGAGACCCTAGCCAGCCTTAGAACTGTTGACCTATTAGCTTAACCTCAATAGTCGGTCAACTAATGGAAAGCATCATGGTGGACAAAATGACGTCATATTTAGAGTCTAACTTACGATTGAGGAGTTCCCAGCACGGGTTCCGAAGGCAACGGTTATGCCTAACGAACCTTGTGGAATTCTTCCACTTCGTTTTCAGTGAGCATAATCGGAATAAGGTGGTGGATGTTATCTACTTAGACTTTCAAAAAACTTCGATGAGGTACCACACCGCCGCCTTCTCTGGAAAATGTGTGCGCTGGGCATAGCCAGAAAGGTAGCAGATTGGATAGAGAACTGGCTAAGTGGCAGACGGCAACGGTTGGTGCTGAATTGACAGGTTTTAAGTGGGTGCCCGTCACCAGCAGTGTACTCCAAGGTTCTGTCTTGGGACCACTACTTTTCATTATCTATGTTAACGACATGGATGATGAAATGGTTGCGAAGATTTCTAAATTTGCCGACGATACCAAGCTTGGTATGAACGTTGCAAAAGAAGGAAACATTGCCCGCCTTCAAGATGATCTCCGGAAGATTGGGGAGTGGTCGGACACGTGGCAAATGCCTTTTAACTTGAACAAATGCAAAGTAATGCATATCGGCCACCGAAATCCCCAATTTGAATATATCCTTAAGGGCACTGCTCTTGAATCCACCGACACTGAGAAGGACTCGGGTGTAACTATGACTAGTGATCTCAAGTTCTCGAGGCAGTGTATTGAGGCGAAGAATAAAGCCCAAAGGATTCTAGGTTATATAAAATGACAGTTTGGATATTGGAACAAGGAGATAGTACTATGTTTGCATAATTGACTTGTCCGACCGCACTTGGAGTATGCCGTACAATTTTGGAGTCCTTCGTTTCGAAAGGATATCGCGAGTTTGGAACGTGTGCAAGCTAGGGCAACCAAACTGATTCCCTCTATCAGACACAAAAGTTACGACGATATATTAAGAATTAGATCTGTTCTTGTTGGAGACCACGAAACTGCGTGGTCAGCTAATCGAAGTGTTTAAATTACTTCAAGGCTTCGACAATGTTGACTACACTAATGTTTTCCAAGTTAGTGAGGGCAAAACTAGAAATCACGGCTACAAACTTGAACTGAAGCGTTACCACCGCGATCTGTGTGGGAAATCTTTCACATACAACATATGTGTTAGCAGATACATCATGTCGTGACTTTTCATCACAAGAGAGATATTTTTTAATTAAAAAAACAAATAACAACAAGGGTATTCACATCATAAAACGTTTGAAAAAAGTTATTAATGAAAATGACGAAGTTAGGAAAAGTGAAGGTCCAAGATACATATCCCGAGTAGCTAAATAAGAAGCCAAATGATATGAGAGAGCGTGAAAACTAAGAAGGTAAGCAACTCTCCTAAACCTGTTGCTACTTCTGCAATAAAGACTGTTCACCTTCCATGATGTTCAATGTGACGTACACGATTTCTCTGCTGGATCCTGACAACAAATTGTGCTACTCTGAGATATATTAATAAACATTGAAAATTGTCTTTAAGTGTGTTAAACCAGACTTTAATCTAACAATTTAAAACACAAATAATATATAATTTATTTTTCCACTGAAGTAACTGACGAAACAGCCAAACGCACCTTTAACCTAAGGGGAGTTAAAACCTTATAAAAAGTAGTCTGAAAACCGTTCACAAAACCAGGCCAAGTCGTATTGTAACGGGTTGTTGTGCCTTTAGCTGCATGCCTTTGTTAAACTAATGAACGTGCTTGAAATCTACGCAGGCAAAATAGAGTGGATTTAATGCAAAATGGCATTTTAATCGACATATCTTCATGTAAATTTGATATAAATTTGATTCAAAAGCCGAGCTGAAATTTACTTTCACAGCTCCGCCCAACGTCGGTCTAACAGCTAAGTTGAGGATAATATAAAATGATTTATTCCTCCAATTTTGGATGCTGTAGATATCTGCAGCCATCGAATTATACAAGGAACCAAAGATAATCAAATAGAAACCTATTGTTTTGTTGGTGAAAAATAAGAAGTAAAAGATAGAGTGGATGAAACTCGAATAGCTACTGGCGAATGCAAGAACCGTTTGTGTAAACTTCAACAGCCGCATTATCCATGCGTGAATAGAAGAAAGAGCAGGGAAATAGGGGGAGGAGACACTGAGTGGGAAACATAATAATACTAATAGCAAATTATCCTGAAAAGTTAAATCCTGGATTAATCGAGCTTTACATATCTTCTCAACTTTGAAGTGTTAATGTTTCACATTGTAAATTAGTTTCTGTTATAACACTATTGCAGGTTTCGAATGGGAAATCTGTCAAGTCATTATCTAGTTAAATAATCGTGTTTGCTAGTCAATTTTGGAGTTAAATTTAGTGGATTTGTTGTCCTTGTCATGAATTTAGCTCTCTCCCTTTTTAGATCTATTTAAACCTTTCTCATGAGTAATCTGTGATCGCTACCAGCGCTAAAACACTTGATAACCGATGTGTATTCAATGCGATTTTTTGAGGGGCGAAGATTATTTAATCGATTTTATTTAGTGTCCCAACTGGACTCATCATCGTCTATCTTCTGCTTTGTTTCTTCTGGAAGAAGCAGTTCATAACATAAAGGTTTGCTCCTTATGCTAATTCGCCTAATCTGATTTCATATTCATTTTCCTCCTCACCTACTTTGAATTTTCTTCGTAAATGATTATCGTTTTTTGTTCTCCATTTATTGCATTGAAGTCCCATATAATCATCTTATAGCGAAGGTTTACGTATGTGTGACATTAATCTGAGTGATATTTTGTTGGGGCTTCAGCTTAGAATGTGTAGCGAATACCTATTTTATATTTTAATTACTACATAGTTTGATTAATATATCAGATATTCTTGTATTTTCTGTTATAAATTATACTGTCTTACTGTATCGTTTCTACCTTGATATATGATTGTTTCCTATATGCTGTGAGGGCAAATATGTACAAACAAAGTAAATTATCGCTACTCCCGCTCTCGACCATTGATTAGACAACCAAACTCTTATGTGGCAATGGACGACCATCCTGCATTTTTGAAGTAATCCTTTTTGTGAGTTACCCACTAACTGGGTAACTCAGTTTGTATATCATAGAATAACCTTTGTTTGATTTAAAGTATAAATTGAACTTAATTCGGATCTTAAATATTTATTTAATCATATTTTAGTTTTAATATTTCATCAAAGAACAAGATCCACAGTGAAGAATTAATGACCCTCGTTTGAGCAAAGAACAGTGATCTAGTTTGTTAGAATTTGTATTTTTATTAGGATTTCTTTGTTTATGATCTCTGAAGAGGAAATAGTTCATCGTCTCTTTAATATATGCTGTTTTTTACATTATTTTAGGTAGCTTGTGGCCTGACAATTAATTCATTCATTTTTTGTTATTTTCTAGTATAGGGCTATTTTTTCGTTATTGTAAATATTGGAGTGAGTGGGAGAGTAAAACGGTGATGGATAGAGTGAGGGAATTCCACGTGGAATTTCTTTTCCAGCACAGAAGTTCCATGTGCTGGGGAAGATTTTGTTAGGCTTAAATTGGTAAGCCTAACCTCTCCCCTACCTTCTACAAGCGGTAGCCTCAAACCGCGTCCACCACGGTCCACATTTACACGGGTTAGAATAAACTCGGCAAGAAGATTCGAGGCCATTCGAGAGTAGAGCAGTTTCTCACTAACCCCCCCCCCCTCCGCGGGGAGAGCCTCAGACATATATAGTGCTTGTTTCCCATGAGACAGACACAAGGTTGAGAAGTCTCTCCCGGACTTAAGAAGATTCTCCTAGTTCCAAGTCAGGTGCAACAACAAAGCAAAGTGACGGCCGAACTATTTGTGTATTGGAATTAGCCCCAGCCAGTGAGGTAATTCAATTTAACGATCGCTACCGAGCGATTTTTCCGACTTTATTCATCAGCTCCTGTCGAAGCCCTCCTCTTCCGCCCTTCGTTTCGGGTGGCCGAAATACTCTTCCCCGGACCAGATGTTACCGCCCCCCTCCCCTTTTTTGGAGAAACGTCATCACTTTAACATCTCGCTCACAAACTCCGAGCGGCCTCGCTTCACGTGCCGAAGACATCCGTGAAGCCTTACCACAACGTCTCATCCGGAATCCTCCGTAAGCCAACCCCTTTCCCCCTTCAGTAACTCATTGAAGTTAATTCCCCCCATTTGAATAGTCTCCTCCCGTAATACATCAATTTTAACTTCATAGTTTTATTCTTAACTACAATTCCCCCCTCCCCCTCATTTACCGGTGTAATTTTGCCCATTAATTCATCTGATGTAATTTTGCCCATCAATTCTCTCATTATTTTTATGTAAATAAAATCATATTTTTGTAATGCCTCTTTAAATAACCTTGAGCTTTGCCATTGCCCATATTTTACCCGACCTCGTTTTACTCTTATCTCGCATTTTCGCCCGTGTAAACTCGTGGTGTTCCGTCCCCTTCGTCGGTTAGCCTTTAAGTTATTGGTCCCTCCCCCATAAATATAATATGGTATTGATATAATATAATGTCATACCACTACAGATAAGGTTTATTGTATGAAAGTTCCTTTCTTAGATACCCAGGTTGGTTCATATCCAGTTAGGTAGTGTAGAACCTCACATTATACAAAGGAATTTATAATTTTTCCATTCTTATTTTTCCTTTGGTCGGGAGATTTTTACGGTATTTGTGTTGGTTCTGAGAGGATCGTTGCCCCTTGGTTAACCTCACTGTTCAGCCTCTTGTCTCTATGATTTGCCTTTCTTTAGCCCCTCCTGTGACATGGTGACTTCTCTAATAAATTTTCTAGTTTTTCCATCTCCTATTTTTCACTAACTTCTCTTCTTTCCTTTTCTCTCCCTTCTTTCCTTTTTTATTTTCATTACTCTACTGTGATACAATTTGGCGCTCAACGTGCGGCAGGACGGTCTACCAGTATGGCTTGAGGATCTTAAGTGATTAGTAGTTCAAGTGGAATCGTCGAAGGATTAGTTCAAAGAGCGAGGGTTTACGGGGTGAAGTGACAGTATTATGTATAGGCGCAAGACCTTTCTGCGTTGAGGAAGTAAACGAAGGTATGCATGATGCTGTGATGTGTTGGGGGATCATAGTATAATCATTAGATTGCCCCACTCTTTGTTTGAAGGTTCTACGCTTTCTAGCTGGTGATGAAAACTGTGAGTGTTTTAGTCGGATGGCTGAGTGTGAGTGAAGCATTGGAACTAAGTTTCGAGTTTCTAGATCTGCATGCAATAATAATGAGATCTGGGAACTTATGTAATTCTATTTGTGCAAAGTATGTCACTTGGAACGCAGTCCATAGGTTTCTCGATGAACCCGATTCGCGATTGGAGTATTTCAAGACTGGTGTAACCTTGGAATAAGGTAATTGTGGTGAGTCACTTGTGCACCTAACCCTCTAATGTTGAGGATGTATGCATAGTGTGATAAGACGAAATCTTTGTTTCCTCCTGCTAAACTTTCATGCTCATTCCTTCATAATAATGATGCAGATACTTCAGTTTCTTCGCTCGTGTACTTCGTGACCTTCCTTTTTTGGGGACGGATGGATAAGGTAATGGAGTAAGAGCTGAGGTGATCGCAATCCGGTGGGACATCTCCTCGCAGTATCTGAGTAGGAGGAAGCGAAAGTCTTCTCCTCTTGAGTGTCGATTCATACCTGTACCCTTATGTGTTAGACGTATAGGAAGGGAAGGATATCCGTCTATATTTTGTATGTTAATAAATTTTGGGGGCTATTTATTTAATGGGGTTTCTTAAAGGTTTTAGTATATTATTTTTATTGATCATTGGCCCTATTATTTGGCGTTATCTATATTTAGAATTAAGCCAGAAGATATTTATAGATATCTTTTCTACGCTCAATTGAGAATGCAAAATTAAAATCTCCCTCCCTTAATGCCATACCTCTTATGATAATCGGCTTTAAGAAATATAAATTTAATATAAAACGATTTATCGGACGATTCCAAGGCTCTTGACCTTGATGCAAGGACTCGACCACAAAGCCTCTTGGATTTTTAAACTCTTAACGACTACCTCAATTAGTTAAGTCCCGTGGCTACACTCTGATCGAGGGCGCCAGAGAAGATACGAGAGAACGGGATGGGTGGTTACCTGGTCGTCGTAATGAAGGGGGTGTCCTTCAACTTGGCAGCATCTATTGCGCTCGGAAAAGAGGCCTGGAATGTAAGAGGGATGCGCAACACTGTGGAAGGTGGTGTGGGGGCCGATATACACACACAAAAAATGAATTATCGCTTCCCCCATTCTCATCTTTTGGTTCAAACACCCAACTCTTTCCGTGCCAATGGGCAGCCAACCGGCATGTCTGAAGTTATGCAATTTTGGGAGGCAACGGCCAGTCACTTATTTTGGATATCATTACGTCACTTTTGTTGGAATTAAAGTAGAAATTAAACTTAATTCAAATCTTAAATATTCATTTAATCATATTTTAGTTTGAATATTCCATCAAGGAACAAGGACCAAAGTCAAGTTTTATTGACCATCGTTTAAGCAAAGAGCAGTGATCTTGATTCTTAGAACCAAGCAGGTAGTCGCCAGATGGGCTCACTCTTTCCCCCTTCCCCCCAAAAAAGATTGTTAGAATTCTAATTTTGAATATGAATTATTTCTTAATAATCTTTGAGGAAGAAATAGTTTCCTGTCTATTTGACATAAGACATATTTGTTAATCATTATTTTTATAGGTGTCTACTGACCTGGCCATTAATTAATTCATCTTTAGTTATTTTCTCGTTTTCTTATTGCAAATATTAGAGTGAGTGAGAGTAAAACGGTAAGGGTTAGAAGTTGTATTATGGAAAATTCCATTTTAGATACAGAGGTTAGTTCAAACCCAGCTAGGTAGCGTAAAGCCTCGAAGTAAGCAAATACATTTAATTAAAAGTTTTCCTTTGTGATTTTTTTTTGCCCGTAAGTTGGGAGATTTTTACATACCCTATGCTGGTTCTGAGATAGTTCTTGAGAGTTGGAGGGGGGGGGGAAGACCACCACTATTCTAAACTGATAGGAAGAGGTGCTGACAAAGCACATTTTGGTATCATTTTGAGTTCGCCGTAGATGAGAAACAGCCTCAGACATGGAGAGTGTCCGTATGCTTCACCGTGGGCAATACACAGAACCCGGAAAAGAGCTTCCCTTTCCTCTTCCTAACGAGGCTTCTTCAAGAAGCTATAAACAAGTGAAATGGAGCTTTGTCAGAGCATATCACTTTTCCCATGTCTTCAAGTCCATTCTTTATAATTCCTACAAAAGTGAACCATATCTGTAAAGTTCTTCTCGGTAAGATGAGGCTATTTCGCAGCCCTTATCAACTTGAGACATTTATTGAAAGTCTCCGTCTCACTTTACGTGCTGAAGCGTTTACACCACCTTCTTTCTAATCGTGAGCATCTTGGCAATGGAGGCAACCCAATCCTTAAGCTAGGAACTTACTTGTAGGCGATTTTGGCGTTAATTTAAAGCTTTTGGGCGACCATAAAATATCTTTACAAGAGGGCAACAAGTCTTTTTAAAGTCATTAATGATCCAAAAGATGGTGTTCCTTGATGCAATACCCTTAGCAACTATCCCTTTGCATTTTTGGCCCCTTTGGTGCAGAGCAACAATGGTTAAACGATTTTTGCGGAGAGAAATATTTCTGATATTGAAAAGATTCAAACTTTTATTTTACAAAAATTAGTACGAAATAGATTATTGTTTTACATCATTCATTTAATCCATATTTTTCATCATTTTACCCGTTTGATCAAAAAGCAAAGTCCCAGGAACTGAGACTTGCTTCTTATAGAAAAAGGACCAGACCTAGATTTGATTTTGGATTGAGTGAATGTATGCAATTTTTTTTATTACTTTTGAAATGGTGACTTTTTAATTAAGCTGCAATAATTATTCTAAATTTTAAAGATGGACGAAAAAATAAAAATATATTAAACTTTTGCTATTCCTCTCTCTCTCTCTCTCTCTCTCTCTCTCTCTCTCTCTCTCTCTCTCTATATATATATATATATATATATATATATATATATATATATATATATATATATATATAAAGAAAGTAAAACTATTGAAAGAGACTCCTCCTGGCGAGACACAATTTAATCCGGAGTAAGAATCCAATGGCAAATAGAATGACAGTATTCATTATTTTTATTTTCTCTGGCTACGTTTCGAGCAAAGACATGCTCATCTTCTGGCCTGATAAAGTGAACCAAAAATTAGGTCAGTATGAAAATCGATTAACATTGAGATTAAATAGAACGGTTAGGTACAATTATATATATATATATATATATATATATATATATATATATATATATATATATATATATATATATATATATATATATATACGCACATCTTATAGCGATAAATCATAAAATCATAAATAGTTAATTGTTTAAATAAAGAATGAGAAATTGTAAACATTGTTTGTTTTTCAAGATTTCATTTTTTATGGCGAATCCAACTCCATGCAAGTGCTGACCTTCTTGAGGTTACCCTTTTCAGAGGATGTATATCCTCCACCTATTTCGCATACAGATCCTTCATCTAACAGGCGTGTCTCACTGAGTGCTGCTATGTTAATGTTATACCTTTTAAGTTCAGATGCAACAAGGGCTGTTCGTCTTTGTGGTCTGTCCGATTGGTCTGAGTCTAGCAGGGTTCGGACATGCCAATTGGCTACTTTAAGGGGCAATTGTTTTTTCTTGATATTGCGATCATTATATGGGATATCCCAATAGGAGCGGCTACCTAACCGTGAGAAGACTGGAGCAGATGATGTTTTGACCACATTTTCGAGGTCCTTTACTGTTCTGGGGTGACCAGCGTGGATCCTAAATTGGTCTGCTCAGGCACACAGGAGTCGGCCAAAGGTTGCTGCCACTCCATTTCCAGCCACCAGCGACCATAAAAACCCTGTGCCGCCGCTGTGCAGAGACCAGGCTAAGAGCGCCTAGAACCATCCAGTTCCTGCTTCCGCCACGTCGCCGTCGGGCTTTGGACAGGTCGAGAAATAATGGTGAGGCAACAAGAGAAATAAATCCAGCGCAAAGAGGAGTTTAGGATGCCCCAGGGGGTGCGTGGACCCTGAAGAATACACTTGGTGCTGGACAGAGATAGTTAATGGCAAGGGAGAGGCCCAGAGCGATCCACAACTGCACAGGATTGCAGGGGCTGCCGGTATCCCAGTCTGTTGGGGCCCGCCTAGGCATGCCCTCCACACCACTTTTCTCTCAGGGTGTGTTCGCCTAGCCTTCTTTCTTACTAGATTAACCCATAAGACAGTAAGGTTCGGTGCAGTGGTTATGAGCCAGAACATTATGAGCCAACGCATTATCGTGGTGAATCAGCCAAGAGCTATTTTGCCCATGCTCTCACCTCTTCTCGCGCAACAAACGAAGCAAGCCCCTAAGTATCTCTTTGAAAACATACTGGTTGATCGTCTGACCCTTTGGTAAGAATTCTATTTGGACGATGCACCTGACATCTAAATGTGCGATCAACATGAGTTTGATTTTGGACATCCACTATCTTGCTTTTTTCGGCCTCGGCGACTGCGGACTCTTCCACTGAAGGCTCTGGCGTTTGGTTTCCTGGTCGTACTCGAAGAGCCATGACTGATCACCGGTGATGACTTCTGGTTCAGTTTCAAGACGCTAGAGTACCCCTTGATACATTTGCATGCGCCTATCCTTCTGGGCATCCTTTAACACCTTCGGTACTATCTTTACGCAAAGCTTACACATGCTCAAAGATTCGGTGATAATCTTTCAGACGCCATCGCGTTTCATGCCCAGCTCACTTGCAATCGTTAAACAGTCACCGACGATCACCACAAACCATAGGCCTCACCCATTCAACGTTTGTCTCATTCATCCTCGTCGAAAGCTTTCCACTCCTTGGGTCGTATTCCACGTCCTTGTATCGATCTTTGAACTTCTTGTGCCCTTAGAAAACCTTTGAGCACTGCATTGTCTCATCTCCGTACACTTGCTGCATCATGTTGAGTGCTGCCAACTGAATTTTCTCCAGGCGGACCAGAAACTTCAGGTTGGTTCGTTGCTTGGTTTTCAGTGCTTGACGACCTAAAGAATAAGTAGTTGTTTACCAAATCACGTGGAAAACACATAATGGCTGCAAAGAGCTAAAAATGCAGTTATATTTTTTCCTTAAGAGTACTTAACACGCTGACGCAATGCATCAATGTTACTTTTCTGACACACTTCGTATATATATATATATATATATATATATATATATATATATATATATATATATATATATATATATATATATGAAAGTGAAAACCAAGCATGCTATTGATAAAAGCTCGTCTGTAATTTATAAATATAGTTGTGAATCTTACGATTCATCTTATATTGGTTCGACCATAAGGACAATCCATTGTTGCATCGAACAGCATCGGGGAAGGTCAACCCGCACGGGGCTGAATCTAAACAAACCAGACCCCTTCTTTGAGACATTCTTATGTTTATATATATATTTATAATATCATACATTTGAGAATGGGTTCCTACCCGAAACATCGGTACCAAGAAGTTAAAATATAATAATGAACTTCCTAAATGCAGCCTGCTTATTTACCTTGAAAATACGTATGCGCTTGGCAACGCGTGACCCCTCTGCTCTCTTAAGATATAAATATGGCCAGTCAACAGTTTTCCTCTATAGAAGATATGAATCAACTCTCTGCAAACGTGATAAAGCTGAAGCAGACCTTCAATTCCTTGAAATCTGTCGCAACAACGAAACGTTCCCAATTTCATATACTTTAAGCTTTATCGAAAATCCCTCTACCATTCGCATTTCTATAAAGAATCTCTCACCTACTTTTTAGCCACCGAAATCAACTTCAAAGCAAAACTAAAGGAACGTCATCAAGAATCTCTACCTCAGCTTACTTTTCAATTGAAAAATCAAGTATCCCTAATTGAATATATTTCATTCCTTTCTCTCGCCCAACGTACGGTAAAAGCCTACATATCCAAAGTCAAACAGAGTCACGCATTGAAACTCAAACGAATGCACCCCACTTCTTCAACTATACCAGATCCGGAAAAGGTAGTGTTTAACTTATCTAACCAAAAGTAACCTCATGAGAGAAACTACTACTAGCATTCGGAGTCGAATTTTGCCTACCCCCAGTTTCCCGAACAAAATTAAATTTCTCTTCACGTTTGAGACTCTTTTGCAACGAATTAAATCCTTCCCATACTAGGCCTATTTAAAACAGCACAACTAATGATTTCTAACATCGCCCACTATTTTTTTCACAGGCAGTATCATATACGTACAATCCCTTTGTATTTCCATAAAGATGATATGACCCTGTTGGAGAACTATCTTCAAAAGATAACGTTATCATTACTCGCCCTGACAAAGGTAGAGGTGTAGTTATAATGAACAAAGAAAAATATACACGAAACATGTACATGATTTTAGATGACCGATCCAAATTTGCGCCCGTCCAAGAAGACTCGCTGAACCTCTCCCTCAAACTTGAAGACCAAATCAATAGGCTTCTTATTTAAACTCAGAAAATCACAGGTTATTGATGAAGAGACCTACAAACAGTTCCACTCTACAGGCTCAATCTACGGCCAACTCAACGGTCTCCCTAAAATCCATAAACCTAATGTACCCCTTCGACCTATTCTAGCAACCTATAACCTCTCTAATTATAAAACCGCCAAACCAACTACGTACACTGGAATCTCTTTATATTAGATTTACAAACCCCACTTTAAACTCCTACACAAGCTCATTTAAACTTTTACTACAACTATAATCACCCACGAATTGCACACGCCAAATCCACTCCCCTCCAAAACAACCCATATTGTTCAAATATTTCTATTATCTCCCGTTTTTACAATGAAGACACCCAAAATTAATTAATCTAAGTTTATTTTAAAAATAAAAACATATTTCCTATTCCCTAATAGTTAAAAGCCCTGCATTATTTAAAATTTGAATATTACCAGCTCTGCTACGTCCAATTTCCCATATAAATATCTGATAACTTCTATAAAAAATTCTTATGTTTGTATATATTTATAATGTCATATCCGTGAGAATGGGTTCCTACCAGAAACGTTGTTACCAAGAAGTTAAAATATAGTAATGAACTTCCTAAATGCAGCTTGCTTATTTATCCTGAAAATACGTATACGTTTGGCAACGCGCAACCTCTCTGCTCTATTAATATATATATATATATATATATATATATATATATATATATATATATAGTATATACATAAATACAGCTGACAGATGCCGCATTTTGCAAGAAAATTTGGCCCCGAAAATGTCCTAATATATACAAGGCAGGCACCAAATTGATCGAGATTAGGGTGTCTTCTATGTAACGCACGCAACGTAAAGTCTGCTCCACAGGCCTATTATGATGCTCGATTCCTTTAGATTTCCTACATTTTGAGGCCCAAAGCAGACCTATTTTTTCGCGGACACTATTAAGACATTCGTCAATATATCAGAGAATCAGAAGAGGAAAAATATACGCTGTCAATCAATTCCATTCGGATGCCAATTAAATCCCCAAGGACTTCTCGTACTGCTGTTTGCCCGCATCAAATTGGAGGGGGCTTGTCCCTGAAGCTTTAATGGGGGAAGGGAGAACGAGATAGTTGATATTTGGTTTTGTTTTTGTTATACGGAAGTTTTCTATTGTGTTCTTGATATTACTTTAATATGGAGAAACTAAGTTTCAAATTTTAATCTGTCTGTATTGATATACTTTTCTCCAGGGGTCTAATCATTTTTAGTCGTATTTGTTCATTCTTTGTCCTTCTGCTTCTCTGTCTTCTTCTTCATTCAATTCTTTGCATTATATAGTGGGTATATTAAGTGGGAATACCATTTTAGGTATAAATAGACAAAATAAAAAAAACTATTAGTTTTAGGACTCTTTACAAACATAGATCTCCAATTAGTCGAACTTCAGATGTCTTTTAATTCAGAATAATTTAGGATCTTTATTTATACCTTTAAATTTTAATTGTAATTTTTAATATTAAAATTACGTCTAGGAAAATAGAACAAAACAGGATTAGTAGTGAACTTAAAATTAAACGTACATATATTAAATTCCAACAATGGGTAACCGTTAAAGAGAACCATAATTCTGGGTAATTTCGAAAATGGTCAGTGATAAAAATTGGATCTTTCATCATGGCGACTTCTTTGAAGTTACTTGCTATTCTTTCCCCGAGGACGGTGACTTGGGATATTACGGATCAATTTTACCTTATTCTTGCTAATAGTTATTATTCTCTCTTCTGACTGTATTTTCCCATAACTATGTATGATTAGAGACGAATAAATGGATAGATTTTAACTCTATTACCATCCTTGTTTCATTAGTAGTCAGTCTTACTACTTTATATGAGATATAATTGATTTTTATTATTTTTTTTACTATCATTCGTGATGTTATGACCAATTAGTAAAATATCGTCCATGGAATTTTTTACTTTTAATTTTAAATGTTTTCTATCTGGTTTAATCTCCAATATCATTATCTTTAAACTTTGAAAGCCTGAGGGTTGACCCCTTTCGAATTGACTTTAGTTTCTCGTTGCAAGGAAATCATTCGAAAAGTTTATCAATAAGTTTATGTTATTCTTTGGAATTCTTTGTATGTTTATTTTCATAGTTTTAGTTTTTAGTTTTTTGTCAGGGTAAATAAAATTTTATTATTTAATTAATGGAAAAGTCGGAAAGTGCCACATATATACCCACTTGGGCAAAAGTCTAAAACACCCATCATAGATTAATATATTAAACATATTTAATTACACTTTTTAGAATTTAGCATATTATTCATAAATTTTGATGATACTAAGGTATTTTTTTCTAATACGTTTCAATATTTTGTTAATATGTTTGAGTTAGTTAATATTTTATTAAATAGTGTGTAATTAAAAAGTGTTTCTAGAATCTGAATTTAACAAATATTTCTTAAGATCAGCTGAAATTTATAACTATTGTGTATTTAATATCGTTCTAAATAAGCAATATGACTAAAACTAAAGAATCTAAAGGAATAGCTAGCACAAATCCAACTTCTCCAAAGCCAAGGGTTATCGCAAATAGAAATTACTAATAAATAAAATGCTCAACATAACCTGTCCACATTACCATAAAATGACACCAAGAGACCAAAAGTTTTGTATCAAGGTCGAGAAGTGACAGAAAACATCTTACAGCATCTGGAGAAAACATCTATCATTCGGGCTTCACTACAGAATCGTAGAAAAACATCTGACCTTGCTTGAAAGTTCAGTGAAGCTTCAATTTCAAAAACATCACACAGAGCAGTTAGGAGACAGAGATCAATGGCTAAATGAATGCAAGGCGAAAAAGAAGCAATGGATATCTGAACAATGGTCTGAAGTTATCTGGGCAGATGGAAGTAAATATCAGGTATGTAAGAAATACTATTTTATCGTTGTTTTACATGTACTTCTACATATATGAAAATATATTTTAACATATTCAAATATTTAACATTTTGTAACAATTTTCAGATTTTCAGCAGTTCTGGGATTCCCTCTGTGAGACAAAGAGTTGGGGAGGCATTTCACCCTGCTTGTGTGGTACAACTGTGAAACATGGAGGTAATTCTACCATGGTATGGAGCTGCATATCTTCTCTAAGGGTAAATGGAGATGATGTTATACACGGAAAGAATAAATTAAAAACTTATACGACAAGGTTTTCACAAATTTCAGTGCCCTTTATTTGAAAAAAATCCATCCTTACAACACCAAGAACTGGAGTTGTAATTCAGAAGGACAATGCTCCATGTATAAATCCAACCAGACCAAAAATTCTTTTGTAGAAATGAGGATCACTTCTATGGAGTAGCCACCACAAAGCTCAGACTTAGATCCAATAGAACACTTGTGGAGAGTGCTTGAAAAAGCAATAAGAAATACGACAATTAAAAATAAAATAAGTATAAAAAATACAAGATGAAAACACCTCCCGTAAGTTTTGCAAGTGCCTTGTTGCAGAATTGCTAGAGGTTTGTAGAAATGCAGGAGTTTTTCCAAATTTCATTTACTTTCGGCTTTATCGTGAGTCTCTTTATGAATGAATTTTATAAGTCCTCATTATGCTATTTACTAAGTAATGAAATCAATTATTCAAGATCCCAGATTGAAAGGCTTTCTGTTAAAGTTTCCCTTAATAATAATCTGTGTAGGGTAACGTTTTCCCTTTTAAATTTCATCTCCTTCGCTGCCTACTTACTATAAACACTGTGTAGATTGAAAATTTTGATAAGGTTAAAGTTATTCATTTACTCAAGTTCGTGGAACTTAATCTCTCCCGTCGTGTTTGTCTGTCTCCTCGCCAGGTCATTCATAACTTCTCGAGCCATGAATTAACTGATCGAGGTCTTTATACTTACTTTATGATTAAATTTTAAGCTTCACAATTTTAAGCCTATTCTTTTGAGTTTTTCTTTAAATATATAGAATGAAATCAAGAACATATCTGTTTTCGGTAAATAACACCTTTTAAGGAGAAATTTTCTGCGCTATTTCACGAATTCTTCTATCTTTCTCGCAAACCCCAAATCTACTCTTTATTTCTTAAACCTGATGACATTCAAATTCTTAAGTGGCAACGAGGGAATGAAATAAATAATTGATAATCAGTAGACCTTACAAAGGCAATGGAATTATTCTTATGAACAAAGCCGATTACATTAGCAATTTGAATACTATCCTTAAGGATTCCTCGAAATTAGGCAGGTTGATTGAAATTGTTCTTATTCTTGTCCGTAATTTGGAAGACAAAATTAACAGTTTTCTTATCTGCTTGAAAAAGTCAAACACTTTAACAGAGGATCTTTATTGAAAGCTGTACCTATCTGGTTCTTCCTTCGGACAACTTTATGAATTACCAAAGATCCATAAGTAAGGAATATCATTACAGCCGATCTTGGCTGGTTTTGAACTAGCAACATTTTTCCTTGCTAAATTTTTTGTTCCCTTCCTGTCACAATTTATATATAATCAACACACAGTAAAAATAGCAATGAATTTTCCACTGAACTGCTTCGGCACGATGTGTATGGACTATGAATATATGGTGAGTTATGTGTAACGTCCCATGGTATCTATTGAAGATAGTCTTTTTGAGGAGTGTACCTCTTCCATCTAATTTTTGAATAGACATCCTAATTAAAAAAACAACACCTAAAGGCTTCTGTACGTCTATTTTTATAAAACCAACGCATTTTAGATTAGGTTTGAATTTCTCTACCTTTTACGTTTGAAAATTTAAGATGAATAGTTTGTATGTTAATAAGAGGAGTTATTCCGTTTTGTTCTTCCTACGATTTAATGCTCCTTGAATTTGACTTTCTGAGAAACAATTTGGGACCATTTCATTTTCCCTCGATTTGGTTAACCGATGTATAGGCCGAATATTAAATGACGTTTTCCAACCAAAATCTCCACGATCACTCGTCTCCCTAAGGATTTCCGTTATATTTCTCCTTCCTGACCTGAGTCTTCTGAACCAAGAGACTACAAGGCGTTACTGCAAAATTCTTTAAAGGTTTTTAAACAAGTTCACTGTCGAATGATCTTGATAAACAAATTGAAAAATAGGTAGTTTCTTTCGTACCAAGAATGTAACCCGTTTGTTTGCTTAATGGTATTGTCTGCAAATTCTCTTTCTCTGGATGTTCCCAGGAATCATACATAGGATGATTATTTCTTACACTTGAGGGCATGTGCACACCTTGTGTAACTTGCAGAACGGGAAAATCCCTCACCAGGAAAAAAGTCTCGTCTATCGTTAATAACCACAACCAACTAACTTCAAACCTGTTAACAATTTCCATCAACCAACCTACTTTTTCTTTAAATTTATCCGTGTTTTATTATATTAAATTATTATATTTAGATATTTTTATAGGTTCTATAAAGTTCACTATAAATAATTAGTTTGTTTCTTAAGTTTAAATTTAAATTCCATTAGAACTTGATTCAGACTAGTTCAAATTTTTCTTCCATATTGTTAGTTTTGTTTCGTCCTTTAATTCCTTGTTTATCCCTTTAGCCTGAAGATGGATTAGGTAATGTGAAACGTTGTTTACAATCAATAAGGATGTCATTGTTGGTCTTATCCTTTATACTACAATTAAAATTACGCCTTCTCAGAAGCATCTTGTTGACTATATATATATATATATATATATATATATATATATATATATATATATATATATATATATATATATATCCAACTTCACCGCAGGAAAGAGAAAACGGAATAATTTTTCTTCGGAAATATTTATTTCTTACTTCGAAAAAATCTGAGCTGGGGTGGCATTCGAACCGTGCACATTGAAGCAGCGAGCAACCGAGTGGTCTAAAGGAGGGTTTCCCAACCGGGGGCCAGAGGAAAATTTTAAGCTTCAGAAGGGCCCCAGATCCATGAAGGGGGCCACAGGACTCAACCTATTGAAACCTGAATTATAGTTAGGGCAATACCTAATTTTAATTTATGCAGTTGAATTACATTTTAAAAATATTAATACATATATTTTCCCTTTTTTTAAATATTTTATTAGCATAATAAGATTTACATTAATCTGTAAACAAATATTTTGCATCTTACAAGCTAATTCTGCGGCACACTCCATTGTGCGCTTGATCGTTATGCGCCTGGAGCGGTTGTTGGCTTGATGAAAATACTTCAGGTGGAACTTTAAATCCTTACAGTCTGTTTATCAAGTGGTTCGGCGTTATAGTATGTAAGTAGCTTTTATTTGTTTGCCCTAATACTGCGAAGTTGTAGTAATTTTACTAGTTTTTAAAATTATAATAGATTGCCACAAGCCCAATAATATAAGACTTTTATAAGTAAATAACTGAGAATTTTTGTTTGTAAGTAAAGTGGGCCATTGCTAGGCCTACACCAAATCATTTTTTTTCACTTCGGTTTCACTTAGGGCTTATTTACGAGATTAGCATTTAATCTTAGATGCTGATGATTGTACTTATCGTTTTGTATCTGCATTAATTAGAGTAATATATATGTATATATATAATATATTACTAAAATTAATGCACATCTACCCCCCTGAGGGAGTAAATTTCTGCTGTTTTGCATTTAGGTACAGGTATAGAGTACCAGGTTGTACAATCAACAACGAAAATTTAGGACATGTTTTGCCGTTCTTCTTTGGTGTCAAATATTTACCATCAAGGGCGCCAGTATTTAGCACAAAAAAGGAAAACCAAATTTTCAATGCAGCTATTTTTATGAGCGTTTCTATTTATTGGACATGTCTGAAATTTTCGTGGCCGACTGTAATAGGAGTTGGTGTTGGGCACAGACTCGGTAATCTGCACAGAGAATGGAGGTTATTTCTAGGTCTTTTCTCAGAAATACTCTTCCTTTTTCGCCGCTGAGATAAGCGACTTTCATTCTGTTGCGGTGAGCTTTGGCTCTAAAATGTAATATATATATATATATATATATATATATATATATATATATATATATATATATATATATTATATATATCTATAAATATATATACATTAATATATTAAATTTCTTCTGCACAGGTTACCCATGGCTACGGCGACGAAGAAAAAATGTCGACAATACTCCAGTGAGTATTTAGCTTATGGTTTTATACATTCACCAGACAATAAAACACAGTCTTAGTGTCTTTTATATATGGCTACACTTTCTAATGATAGTACGCGACCAAATAAGCCTAAAATACATTTGGAGAATAAGCACAAGGACAAAAAAGACAAAACATTAGATTACTTTAAAAAGCTGCCGGATGATTTCCAAGCAAGGAGCACTATTAAAGATATATTTAGCAAAACAGCGGCAAAACTAGACAAAGGTTTAATTGCATCTTATGAGATTTCCAAGCTAGTAGCGAAATAGGAAAAACCTCATACCTTTGGCGAAGAATATATTTTGCCTTTAGTATCTGTGGATATTTCAACTGTCATGCAACAAAATCCCCCCAAAATCACTTAAGTCATTCCGCTGAGCAACAATACAGTATCAAGACGTATTGACGAAATCGCAAAGGAGGTAGAGGAAAAACTCGTTAAACATTTTCAAGTAAAGACCTTTGCATTACAAATTGATAAAACGTTATTACGTGATAACGAAGCCCTTCTCATCGCGTATGCTAGGTTTTTGGATAAAGATCAACTCAGAGAAGAAATGTTTTTTTTTCCCGTAGCCTTTAGACAGATACTAAAGGTGAAACAACTTTTAGAGAAGTAGTGACCTATTTCGAAGAAAATGATATTCCACTTGGGAATATTATGGCTTGTGCAACTGATGGCGCCACTGCTATGGTAGGTAGATATAGGGGATTTATTGCATATTTAAAAGAGGCTTTACCTAAAGTTGTTTGTATACACTGTGTTGTCCACCGTCAACATCTGATTGCAAAAAACTTAGGAGGACGTCTGAAAGATTCACTTGATAGTGTAATCAGGATAGTCAACCTTATCAAGTCAAATCCACTTCAATAGCGCCTTTTCTGACAACTCTATGCTACCAATAAAGAAGGGTTTGAGCGCCTACTTTTGCATACAGAGGTGCGATGGCTTTCTAAGGGCAATTGTCTGAATTGCCTAATTGCACTTTGGGATAGTGTTGTGTTATTTCTGGATGGTAAGCAGCTCGGAGTAAGAATCATTGCTGTCAAATGTGACATATTCAACCTTACAGATATATTTGAAAAGCTAAATGCATTGAATAAACAGCTACAAGGTAAAAAGGCAAATATTTTAACTTGCAAAGAGTCTATTTGGGCATTTATGGGGAAAATTAAGCTGTTCAAGACAAATATGGGGCAAAAAGAGTTGATACAGTTTCCAACCCTCCTCACTAGTGAGAGTGAGCTGAAAGAAGATGATATTTTAGTATACATTGATTATTTGGCGAAATTGCATAGTGATATGGAAGTTACGTTCAGAGATCTTCTACAACTGGACATTCCAGGTTGGGTGGTAGACCCAGTTGGAATTAATGCAACTGATGTTGATATCAGATTACAAGAAAGCCTCATTGAGTCACAGAGTGATCAAAATTCTCTGGCTAGATTTAAGCTTGGTGTCAGGAACTTATGGACAAGTCATGAAATTGCTATGAAATCCCTCTTGCTTTGGGACGAAGTAAAATTATATTTTATTGCTTTTCCTACTAATTATCTGGTTGAGTCGGTTTTTAGTAAAGTGTCACACCTCCTATCAAAAGCTCTCAGCCGCTTAGAATTAGTGAGAAAGGGTGATCTTCGTCTGTCTCTAACAACTATAGACCCTGATATGGAAAGACTTGTGAAACTGCATGAAACACAATGATCGCATTGAATGAATAAAGAGTTGATGATATATTTATTTCATTTTGCTAAAGGATTTTATTTTTTGTAAAACTAATTATTTATTTTAAAAGAGTACTACATTTTTGTTACCCCACTGTTTAATTTTTGCTATGTTTATAGTCCTATATATATGAAAATATAATTGTACCTGAATAAAAATAGCTGTTTTAATATCTTTTATCCTTTAAAGTAGAGTTAAACTGCATATTACCTACTGAAAATAATGATTATGGCCACAGGAAAAAATAAGGTTCCTAAGCGGGCCATAAGCCAAAATTGGTTGGGAACCATTAGTCTAAAGGGCGGTTTAATTGAGATTAAAGCGGTTTCTCGCTGCCTCAATGTGCAGAGTTTGAATCCCACCCCAGCTCGGATATTTTCGAAGTAAAGAAATAAATATTTCCGAAGAAAAAATATTCCGTTTTCTCTTTCCTGCGGTGAAGTTGGATTTATTTCATCATCCTCTCGCGCTCATGATATATATATATATATATATATATATATATATATATATATATATATAGAGAGAGAGAGAGAGAGAGAGAGAGAGAGAGAGAAAGAGAGAGAGAGAGAAAGAGAGAGAGAGAGAGAGAGAGAGAGAGAGAGAGAGAGAGAGGAAGAAAGAGAGAGAGAGAGAGAGAGAGACAGGCAGACAGACAGAGAGTAACAAGTATGCAAATGTGTAGGTGAAAGAAAGATTATGTTTTTTTAATAAAATATAGTCAAATCTAACAAAAGCAAACCAGTTTTTGAAGAAAAGTTGGTATAAAAGTTGTGAAATTTGGGGAAGTGAAATGTTGAAATGTGGCGGTGTCGGAGTGGTGGATACCGGCAAACCCACAACTATTTTAATCTTGTCCCCATTTCAGAACGGGGAGCTTTCCTAAGATGATATTGCAGAAAGGATAAAACTCAATTTTACACATACTGGAGTGGAGTAGCCTGAAAGCAAATCTTTTTAAAGATATGTTTTTTACTACTTAGGTAATTATTTAATAAATATAACTCTTTAATTTCTCTTCCCAAGGCTGTGAGAGAATGAATGCAAAGGCTTAAAATGAATCATGCGCGATCCTTGAGTATGAAATCTGATGAGTTCGATGAGCGCTCTGAGTGGCCTGAAGAGGAGTTCTACACATAAAGTATTTTATTAGGAAGAAAGCAATTAATCGGCGATTAATAATAGGAAAATTTATTGCAATAAATTGAAGATATGAAAGAACAAAGGTTTAGCAATCAAGATAAAAGTAATATCATTCGGCGGCGAGATAGTAATATTGTGGTCTTTCATTATATCTATTTTATTTTGTCACTACGAACTAAAAGAGGCATTTGAATTTACACATTTTTTTCAAACTTGGAAAGTCAAAATACGAATTTTGGAATAGGAATGAAGAAAGAAATTGCTGCCAACAATAATGTCATTTGCAGCTAATTTTTGAGATCCGGGTTATAAGAAATTGAATTCCAGTCAATTAGTAATTCTATAAAGGATTTAGCGTTCAAAATCGTACTGAATCATTGAATTACTCGTGAGGGTAAAAAGATCCTGTTGTGCGCGCAACTCCCCCTTAACTTCCTCGATTCCGCAAGGTAGGGGATTTTTACTTTTGGGAAGAAATTGGACAACGAATGAGGGAGAAGGAGAGATAGAAGCATGAGAGAAATTAATTAATAGAGAGGAGGGAAATTGCGAAAAAGTAAACGATGACAAAGTACTGCGAGAAAAAACCAAGCCAATCCTAAATACTGAAACCAGGAGCATGTAACTAACCTCTAGAAACTAATGTGAACAAAGCCAACAAGTACTCAAAAGTGCGATACAAATACCCCTCCCAACATGCACAAACCGAGTTCGTGAATGAGAGCGCCATTTAAAGGCATCAAGGCAGATAAATAGAGGAAAAAGAGAGCAATGCCCAGAGGATAAAGAAAGATCCTCGGCCATAAAATTGGGAATATCCGTGTTCGGCGCAGACCCGTTTCGGCGTAAGACCCGTTTCGACGCAGACCCTATTCGGCGCAGACCTTGTTCGGTGCTTACCCTGTTCGGCGCAGACCTTGTTAAAATCTTTAAAGTCAACCAGATCCACTTAAAAAAATAAAAGAAAGGTTATTTTTATAAATCTCTGATAAGGAAGTCAGAAATTATGTGAGCGACGGCGTTCGTTCGTTCGTTAATGTTCAAACCTACTCATAAACTAATGGACAGATTTCTACCAAATTTAGTGAAACACTAGAGCATAGGCCTAGAAGGAAACTTAGTTTTTTTGCCAAGGTAACTTGGTAGAGATAATGTAATCGCTAACATGTTTTAATTTGTTTGTTTACAAAGTTGTATGAAAACTAATTACTTGATATATAAATGAACCATATTGAACGCATATTAGGATATTGCTATTGCTATATATATATTGTTAAGCTAAGCTTTGTTAATACGTAAAGTTATATAGATACCTAAATGTTGGAAATATATAAAGATAAAATTACAATTTCTAACTCTACACAGTCTTAATATTGGTATACATACAGCGGTTGGGCAAAATAATTGGACCAGCAGAAATTTAGAACTAATATTTCAATGAACCCATTATATTGAGAATATCCATTTAACTTTCACTGTGATTGTTTTGTTTTTATAATGTAGATACATAATTTTATTTATCAACTTTAATGATTATTTGTATTTCTTTTTCAGGTCGTGCTATAGATGCTAAGATGCTTAACCTCACTGAGTTCGAAAAAGGACAAAATGTTGAAGCTCGAATTGCAGGAGTTTCCGTCACTTGAACCCCTAAAGTCCTTGGTTTTTCTAGAGCTACTATACCAAAGACCATGGAAGAATTCAAGAAGCAGGGCAAAACTGCCCCTAAAGTGACTGCAGAGTTAAATCAACATCTCACTAGCCCAGTTTCGACCAAAACTGTTCGCCGTGAGCTCAATAAAGCCGGATATCATGGAAGAGCCACCATCAAGAAACCTCTGCTTCCTGATTAAAACATTAAGTAAAGGTTGAACTGGTGTCGAAATCACAATGGCAGGTAAATAAACCAATGGAAGCAAGTAATATTCTCCGACGAGTCTAGTTTTTCTCTTTTCCCCACTGCTGGCGAGTATATGTGTGGAAGTAGCCTAGGGAAACTTTTTTTACTGACTGCCTTCTTCCTACAGTGAAGCAAGGATGAGGGTCAGTGATGGTTTGTGCAGCCATATCTTAAAATTCTCTTGATCCAATCGTTGCCATGAATGGTAGGTTTAACAGCAACGAATATCTGAATATTTTGGAAGATCAAGTCTATCCCATAGTTCAGACATTATTCCCTGATGATGAGTACTTTTTCCAAGATCACAATGCCCCAATACACACCACATGTGGTTAAAAATTGGTATGAAGAGAATAGGAGTGAGCTACAACACATGAATTGGCCACTACAATCTCCAGATCTTAATATTATTGAGCATTTGCTGTGCATCTTGGAGCGACAAGTTAGAAGTCGTTACCCTCCACCGTCGTGTCTGAAACAGCTGGAGCAGGTGTTGCAAGAAGAATGGCTCAAGATTCTTCTCAATAAAGTCAGGAAGCTGTATGAATCAATTCCAAGACGCATCGACGCTGTTCAGAAATACTCATTAAATTTAACGTGTTCCAATTATTGTGTCCAACACCTGTATATGACGCGAGTTGAACTCATATAAGAATAAGAATAAGAATAAGAGTGAGAGTAAGAGTAAGAGTAAGAGTAAGAGTAAGAGTAAGAGTAAGAGTAAGAGTAAGAGTAAGAGTAAGAGTAAGAGTAAAAATAAAATAAAATAAAATATAATATAATAATAATCATAAACTAGAAATATATAAGGGTAAAATTACACTTTATAACACTATGCAGACTTAATATTGGCATACATATGTATATGGCGCTAATTGAACGGAAACATTAATTTTAATAATAATAATATCTCAGTAAAAAATAAAGACCACAAAACATTTTCATTTCGTTTTCATCTTGACTTTAAACATGTACACTACTCATAATTTTGAGGAACTCCTCTTAAATATTCAATGTACGTAATATTCTCACCATTCCCCACCAGTCTACGAATACGTTCATCTGCATCCCTGAACCTTTCAATTTCACGGTACGATTATGATCTACAACAAGTTTTTCATAACAGAGGTCTCTTCTTCTTTGTACTTTACGCAAACAGTCAATAAATTTACATATACTTGGATGCTGCATTTCAACTTCCGATTGCAACCTCCTGTTTGCTGCTTTTGCATAATTGTTTCTACCGCCTTCTTCTTTCAGTACTCGTTGATATAGATTTCCTATTGCATGAGGAAAACGAGTCTCTCTCTTTTTTTTCTTCTGTCTATTCTTCCTATATCATTTTCTTCAAATCAATCGAGAAGTTCCTTTAGATCATCAGGTAATTCGTGGCTTAACTCCAAGATTGCTTCATTTATGTGTTTTATTGGGACAAAAACTAAAGCACAGAACATTTTTCATTTTAAGTTAAACTCTGGATCATTTCTGTATTGAAGAGAATGTCTTAAAGCAAAAACATGCTTTTTCCTATTTTGACAAAAATGAAAAAATCATCCTCTGATATCTGCTAAAGGGATATGCATTTTTAAGGCTATTAAAATTTGCCAAGTCATAGTCATAAGTTCTACGAACTTTATTAGAGAGCAGAGCGTATATAGCAAGGGATGTACGCCCTAATATTTCTCACCTGAAATTACATAAACTTGAAAAAAACCTTTCACACTCATTTAATAATCTCAGGTTACTTTTAATCCAAATATCATAGTTTTTCAGGAATTTTTAGAACATTAGCTGTCTGTAAGCAAAAATTCTTCCGTTTGTTTTCCACCAAAAGTAAAAGTTTTGAATTCTTCTGGAAAAACAAGACTGGGTAAATCAATTGGGCTCATCGGGTATTATCTTACATTGTTTCTTTGTCAACGGACCATATTTTTTTAAAGATCTATTATCTGGCATAGCTGAATGGCAAGCTTGAAGTAACTTTTTTAAGCATTCGTTGACAAGTAGAGCACTCCCTTCTACTGCATTGCTTGCACTCGTCTTTATTTGAGTTAAAATGCGGTCTCTCTCAATTTTGCCTGGAGAAGGATCGTGACAATGGTCATTAATATATTTCACGATTTTTCGTTTTAAACATTAATCCTTGCTTTACAGGAATCTTGTCTTTCACAACCATATATTTTTTTTCCTTATCCGCACTATATCTATCAAAAACATAGATAAAACCATAACTTTTCAAATTTTGGCTTTCCACGATTTTATATATTCGCTGCCATATTTAGGATCTAATAAAGTTTAATAAATGAAATATTTGAACTTTCTATAGAAATAAATAAATTAATCACTTGAAATTATTGAAGTGAAACTCAGGAAAACTGAATTGATATGAGTTCTAGATATCCAAAAAGTTCAGAAAGTTTGATTATAGGCGAGCCAGTTCATCAACTAGAAAGATGTGTAAGACACAACTGAATTTAATATTAAAAAACATTTCCTATTTATACAATTTACTGCTGAAAATTATGATCTCACATTCTTTGTTAAATTTGATGGTTGAAAGAGTTTACATATTGATGGTGGAAAAGAAAAAATTAGTAGAATCCCCTCAAATCTCCCCTCCATCATAAATAATTTAAAATATGTGTCGCAAACTTTGTTTGGAACCAGGCATGGTTATTTTTTTAGAGTACATTAGTCATAGGTAGTTTGTCTGTGATCTCCATCAAAGATTGACTTGATTTAATCAGTTTATAATTATGCATATATCCTATAAATATTTATAACAGGTCAACCGTTATCCTAAAGCCAAAATACTGGATCTATTGTGAGTTTACAAGGCCTTTGAGGTGGTTATTTTAAATTTATACCCCTCTTAATAATTATTTTTCTTAGAATTTTTAAATATTTAATAAGAATATGGTATTCCAAGAGTTTAAAGCACCATATTGGAAAATAATCATTGGTTGGGATTCTCTCAAAACCCCCGTAAATATTTAGTGTTAACCATTATCCTAAGGCAAAAATACTGCCGGCAAAAGTTTTACTTTGTCCTTTCACTATCGAGTAATATATTGCTTTCGTATTAATTCTTGTGGCCGCAGGGCTAAAAGATAACTAATTATTTTAGGTAAAAGGATTTAGCAATTTCAAATCACTTTTCAGACATTCCTAAAGATTTTATTTAGTTTAGCAAAATATATCGAGTTTTAAAACTTTAAAATGCTTATTAAATTTCTAACACTTAGTTAAAAATATAATTACACAAATTAAGAAGGCTTAGGATAACAATGTATATAGAAATATCCCAATATGCTATATTTATGTATGATTGTATGTATTATTGTTAATATTATTAATACTAGTGTATGCATTCAATTTGCGTCATTTATGAATGACAATATAAAATTTGTTTCCAGTTATTAATGATAATTGTAGTTTTATATTTCTAGTTTTAAAATTTTCTTATGGTTAATGATTTCCTAAAGTATTTAGAAACTTAACATTAAGTAAAATTGGAAACTTCCCCAATATAACTTTTGCCTAACGGTTAGTAATTAAAAAATACTCAATCTTATATATCCGAATATGCTAACTAGATCTGGATCAAAGACTAAACGTTTCCTTCTAGGTTAAAGGTTGATTTCTCCACCAAATTTGGTAGAAATCGGGTAATTAGATTTCGTGTAATTTTGTAAACAAACAATTCAAACATGTTGGTGATTACATAATCTCCACAAAGTTATCTTGGCAAGAAAAGTCCTCTTTTATAGTATTAGAAACTCGACATTTAACGCTCGTAGCTTTAAAAATATAATTTTTAATCAAAATATAGTAAGGTAAATATTTCCTAACTGGATAAAACCATAACTTAATACTGGATCTTGGTCAAAAACTAGTCATTTCCTTCTAGGAAAAAAGGGTCTCGTGTTCAACCAAATTTAGTAGCACTCATTAATTAGTTTTGGTGCAATTTTGTAAACAAATAAATTAAAGCATGTTGGCCATTACATAATCTCCACAAAGTTAACTTGGCAAAGAAAAAGCTCTTCCAGGTATTTAGAAACTCAACATTAATACCTGCAGCTTCAAAGATATATTTTTTTTAGTTATTAAATTAGTAAAAAAAATCCCCAACCTGAAAAGACCGGATTTTGTTCCAAAACTAGTAGTTTACTTCATATAGTCCCAGCTGTAAAAAAAGAACTTGAAGAGAGCAGACTGAGCGCCGTACCATGAATTACAATGCAACGTTAATGGGTGAGACAATTCCTGAGAAAATTCAGAAAGCACTTGACCACCTGATGTAGGCTAAGGTTCTAGTGCTCCACCAAATTTTGTAGAAATCGATCCACTAGTTTTTGAGTAAATTTAAGTACGAACGAACGCCGTCGATCAAATACTTTCGGACTTCCTTGTCAAAGATTTTTAACGCTAACCTTTCTTTTGAAGATTTTAAAAAAAAGTTGATCTAGTTGACTTTAAAATTTTTACAAAGCTGTGCGCCGAACAGGGTCTGCGCCGAAATGGCTAGACCCACATAAGATAAATTCATGTAAGCCTTTACAAGATTTCTCTGGAAAATATAAAATACACAATAAGTCCAAACTAGGATAAATTATTATAAGTTTATGAAGGACCTCAATTTCCTGGAGTGAAAATGATTGCAGGCAATGTTTTGGTGGTACCCAGATTTCTGTATATAAAATTATTGCTTAGTTTACTAATTTATATGATCATTATAATTTTACATCTCAATAACGAGGTGATAGAATTATCTTTAAGAGTAAAAAAGATCGAGTATTTTGTTTTAAGTAGAAAAATATTTAGATTTTTGAAGACCAAAACATTTAGTTATCTTTTTATAATCGCTACCTGGCATTTTAAGAGCAACATAGTGGGAAGGTTAAATGTGCAACATAAACGCATTTATACTCGTAGAAAACAAAGGTAAACACACACATCAAATATCATATGACCACACAGAATATCATACATTGGGGATATATTATTAAATGGCTATTTAACAGTCTCTTTAAACCATGGTTCAGCTGACATATTGAGGATTGTTTGTCCTACAGATTCAAATCCAGCAGAAGGATATATATATATATATATATATATATATATATATATATATATATATATATATATATATATATATATATATTTATATATAAATATATATATATATATATATATATATATATATATATATATATATATATATATATATATATATATATATATATATATATATATATATATATATATATATATATGAAAATTAACCCACAGGAAAATGAAAAGATGAACTTGCAAATATAGTTCGAAAGTGCTTGGATTCATCTTTTCATTTTCCTGTGGGTTAATTTTCATATTATTGCTTTTCTCACGTGCTACTTTGTGAGTCTTCTCATTATATATATATATATATATATATATATATATATATATATATATATATTTATGTATATATATATATATATATATATATATATGTATCGCATAAATTTTAATTTCCTCCATCTTCACCATTTACTTTAGAGAACTCTCCGTACAAATTTTATGACAGAATGCCGTCCTTGGTTTTCGCTTCTTAGTTCGAATTAAAAACCTCTACTTCTATGTTTTCTAATAACTACCAGGCATTGAGGACAGGACAAGACAGCCTTTCGGTGTCTCTTTGCTCTTAGGAAGCAGGGCAACCATCCGAGCTGGAGACAAAATCTGACTCATTCAGACCAAGATGGGGTGCGTGACAAGGCACCTTTTCTTGCAGTGTCCCTTTTGCATTTATTCCTTTATTAATTTATTATTGACTATTTATTTATTGGAGTAGGTAAATTCGTAACCAAGTTATTTTTGCTTAGTTTTCATTTATTTTAAAGAAAATGGGACCCTTCTAATTGCGTTGTCCTTACTGGTGAAAGGGCGAAGTGAATGAGCGAGAGAGAAAAACAGGTGTCCCCAAAGGTGGGACGGTAAAAGATGTCTGGAATACGCCCAAGTCAACGCCATTGCTCGGTACAAGGGAACAAAAGGAGAGGCGGACACCGCAAATGCTACAACGTTTATATATTTAAAAGAAACAAGAACAAGGATCAGAAAAAGAAATGAATGGGAATTAGTAGCTATAAAATAAATCACCAACGCTGACAAACATTCCCTTAGCAAGCCTATATTAACCCTAATTGATGCAAAATGGAATGTTATTTTTCAGATTTTGTACAAACATAATAACTTAGAAAACCACTTACGAGACAAGGTACTAAATGATGAGATCTAATTTTTATTCTCTGATGGGGTAATGTGAAAAAAAATTTAGTCTACACATGCACTAAAAATGACAACAATATTTAAGTATTAATTGTTATTATTACCTTGTTATCAGCTTACCCATAGCTATCAACATTAAAACAGAAGTGCAAAATAGGATTGCAAGAGCAAAGACAGCTTTTGGATGCCTTCGCACCAAGTTGTAAGAAAGAAGAGGTATAATTCTTCATACCAAACTCAAGGTATATCGCCCTGCAGTCATCAACTTCATTGCTATATGCTTGTAAGATATGGACTGTCTACAGCCGGACGTACCAAACAACTACATCCCTTCCATCTAAGCTGCCTACGCTGCCTGATGAATATAAAATGGCCATACTAAATTCCAAACAGAGATCTTCTTACAAAGAAAAACTACCCAGGATTCAAACCATATTGACGAGAACTCAACAATGATAGACTGGCCATATTCCACGGATTCCGGATCTCAGGATCTCAAAGCAGCTGCTCTATGGTGAGATCACAAGTAGAAAACGAAATGTCAGGGACCAAAAGAAGTGGTTCAAGCACATCCTAAAGCAGTCTCTCAAAGTCTTCACTATTAAGGTTGCTACATGGGAACAACAAGCCATGGAACGGCATCCAACTTGTCGGAGTAGCAGCATCAATAATGGAAATTTCGCAGAATACCGAAAGAAATTCGAGGCTAAGAAAGAAAATTACATCAGAAAATACCCAATCTGCTCTCAAACTGCTCCAGCCCAACAGTGCTCCAGGTGAAACAAAATATTGATCGCGAAGATTGGAATCGCAAGCCTTATGAGACACAATCATTAAAGAAGTTGTGGTCGTGTTCGACTACGATGAATTTTAGTACTTCACTCACTAACATGGCATTCACTTTCACCTAGAAGTCAACTTTTCAAAGGTTAACAAAGGAACAAAGTGTAACGGCCGATGATTATTATATTCAATAAAATATAATAAAAATACTTTATTAAGCAAATATTAAGCGTATGTTCTAAAGCCTCACTGGTTCATTGCATAGCCTGAACTATCAATACAAGAAATAGCCACCCTGAACGAATTGTAAGTAAAATCCGCTTAAAAGCACTTGGTTTTACAATCGACAAAAGAGTACTAAAACTTGAACTGTTGAGTAAGTGTGCTCTTCGTTTAAATGTATACATTGAGGTTTCTCGTGCATTCCTTTAGCATCATTATTTGTAACAATGAGATTTGCTGTGGCAACATTTTAACCACTGATCTATTCCACTATTTTCTTCTCGGCTCATTTATCCCATTCCATTATTGAGTAAAATCTACCTCATACAAAACTCTAGGTCTAAAAATAAAACTTTAGCATAATTCTCTGATCGTTGCTCTCGCACTAATTGAATTCAATTGGTTATAGTTATCACAGAAAATATTAAAATATGTCAATCCTAAGGTTATTACAGAATTATGATCCAGCAAATTACCTAATATAACATCGGCACTAGTAAAAACAAGAAGGTAAAAGTTTCAAGTTAGAGATTACGGATAAGTAAAGTAAAAGAGGGATGTAGGGTAGGCCTTAAGGAGAGCCGATCCAGATATGGAGGACCCTGAGGCTGATACTCACCTACAACTCTCACCTGTGGCTCCAAGTAGTTGTTACGTTAGAACAACGGTCACATCCCTGGCACCCTCTCAGCTGATGGGCTACACCAGGTGAGGAGGCACTGCAACTCCAAACTGTGGTGTTGAGCAATATCAGCTCTACTAAGTATATTCTGGAGCAGTGTAAATATGACAGCCAGGTGGGTGACACACCTTAGGGCGAGCCAGGCATCAAAATTGGTTATCGGCTAGTCACCGTAGAAGAGGAGTAGGGCCCTCACTACGTAATAATCATAGTTTAACCATGGTCTTATCAAGAATAAATAATAACAACAACGGCGTCAACGAGAGCAATGATTAAAAATAACTGCTGTTGCGCCCGATCAGGGAGCTCGTTAACGGCAGGCGAACCCCATCCGTCATCGGGAGACTGTCTACAAAGAAAGAAAAAATGGAGGATTGTCACATGGAATATAAAAACAATGTATGTTGCAGGAAAGTTGAAAAATGTACATCAAGAAAAGGAGAGACTGCATACAAGTATCTTAGGAATCAGTGGAGTAAGATGGATGGGGAGTGGAGAAGTACAATATGAAAAATGCACGTTTATTTATTCTAGAGGAGAAAGATATAAGAGAGGTGTCGGAGTGATGTTGTCTAAAGGAGCTGTTGATAATCTTAAAGGGTACTGGGTGGTGTCGAACATAATAATACTAGTAAAATTATATGAGACCCCTATGGATATTAATGTTAAAGGAGGAGCAGTCAATAAGTTTTGCAATTCGGATATAAGGAAACGAGATATGAGAAAAAATGTTTTATTATTTTTCAATATAACTACCCTCGATTTCAATGCCACTTGTCCCTGAGGCTTCGAATTCCCGACAACCAGAAATCTCCTGATTGCTGTTCAATCCCCTCCTGGACGGCGAGCTGGACATCTTTATCGTCCCCAAACCGGCGTCTACGCAGTGCAGCCTTGATCTGGCGGAATAGAAAGTAGTCGCTAGGGGCCAGATCTGGACTGTAGTGGGGATGGTTTAGCTCCTCGAATCCACACTTGCGCAGGGCAGCTTGTGCAACTCTGGCCTTGTGGACAGGGGAATTGTGGTGGAGGAGCAGGACACCGCGTGTCAACTTGCCGTGACGCTTCTGACGGATGCACTTGTTCAACCCAGCCAGTTCCTCGGCGTAATATTTGCCTGTGATGGTCCTTCCACAAAGCGCATAGTCCACCATCAACACTTTCTCAGAATCCCAGAAGATGGTGGCCATGATCTTCCTAGGTAAGGGTTGGGTCCGGAACTTAATGGGGGCTGGAGAGCCCCTGTGCTTCCAGGCCATGCTTTCGAGCTTGGTCTTGGGATCCCAGTGATGGACCGACGTTTCACATTGCCTGTCACTATGCGTGACTCAAATCCCGCTGGGTCTTGGTTGTACAGGAGCAGCAGCAACTACGAACTTTGACGACGTTGAAGTCGATCATGGGGCGTGAGGTTTATAGGGACCCAACGGGCAGAGACATTGGTCATGGCCAAATTGTCGTGGATGATGTTGATAACACTTCCATGAGATATTCCAAGTTCTCGCTCAAATTCTTATACCTTCACCCGTCGATTTTCGAGGATCCTCCTCCCCACATGGGCCACATTGTCCTCGTTGGTCACATCTGATGTGGGTCCTGGACGGGGGTTGTCTTCAAGGAACTCAAGACCATTGTGGATCTCCATATTCCAGCGAGCAATGGTTGCATAGGAAGGGGCAGTATCGGTGTACACTGCAACAAATCGTTCATAGATCTCTTTTGCATTGTTGCCTTCCTTGGTCAAAAATTTGATCACTGCGCGCTGCTCAACCTTCTTCATTGTTGAAAATTTTGTGACTGACGATCTGCGATCAGCTACTGATTTTTAAATAGACGAGGCAGGAGCATGCGGTTGCAGGTCCTGACTTGGCATAACTTGTCCTAACACCCCCACAAACAGCCATCCCCCTTCCTCTGTTTTGCCCTACCGATTCGCAAAACTTATTGACCGCCCCTCGTACAAGTGTATGCCCCAACTACAGAAGCTGATGAGGAAGAAATAGAACAATTTTATGAAAATGTTGATATGGTTCTGAGACAATGCAAGAATCATGAAGCAAATATAGTTATGGGTGATCTTGATGCTAAAGTTGGAAAAGGGCGAGTAGGTCAGGTGGTAGGACCATTTGGCTTGGAAGAAAGAAATGATATAGGCAACAGATTTGTAGAGTGGTGTTTGGAAAACATGCAAGTTGTGACGAACACGTGGTTTAGACACCATAGGCGATATTTGTGGACTTGGAAATCACCGGTAGAAGTAGTACGAAATCAGATTGATTACATCACACTAAATGAACGTTTCTGAAACGCGGTCACATAGGTAAAAACTTTCCCCGGCACGGATGTAAATAGTTATCATGTACCAGTAGCGGCCACTATTAAGTTAAAACTCAAACAATTGAGAAAGACAACGTTTAACCCAAAGAAGAATATTGATATATTAGGAAAAGATGAAGACATAACTGCGAGATATAGGGTAGAAGTCCAAAACAGATACACGTTAATAAAAGAAGATGCAGCTAGGGGCAGTGCGGAAGAGCAGTGAAATATTCTGGCAGTTGCTCTGCAGAAGGTCGTGCGAGAAGTTATTTCAAATGTCAGACGACGTAAGAAGAAGCCGTGGATGACTGAAGAAATATTTGATATGATGGAGCAAAGAAGGCAGTTAAAAGATCGCGATGAACTGAAATACAGAATCAAAAACAGAGAAATTCACCGAGAATGCAATAGAGAAAATGAACAATGACTGAATGAACAATGTGAAGAGGTAATACAGCTGTGTAGAACACATCAGAACTCAAGATTTTGGAAGATAAAAGAACTCACACAGAAAAAGAAATGGAACAAAGGCAGTGCTGTAAAAGGGAAAGATGAGACAGTGGTGATTGAGATAGAGGAGGTGAAACAGAAATAGAGCGAGTACATTGGAAAATTATTTCACAATGAGAGGGGAGAGTTAGAAGACCTGCTCGAAGAAAAAGAAGAAAGTCCAGGAATTCTCGAGAGGGAAATAAGAGATGTAATGAAAGATATGAAGAAAGGAAAGGTTGCAGGAAATGTGGAAGTTATGATACAAATGCTAACAGCTGCCGGCGACACGGCAGTATGGAGTATAACTGAAATAACAAATAAAGATAACAACTCAGGTCAGATAACAGAACAAATGTGCAAATTAGTTTTCATTACAATTCCCAAAGTGGAACACTTGAATGTGAAAAGCACAGTGCAATCAGCATAGTGAGCCAAATAACAAAACCATACTAAAGTAATACTAAAAAGGATAATAGGAAAAATAAGGCGAGAAGTATCTGAGGAACAATGTAGTTTTGCAGAATGAAAAGGCATAAGCAATGCAATATTTATGTTTAGAGTAATGGCGGGAAAGAATAATAGAGAAAAAGAGAGATCTATATGTTTGTTTTATTGATTATGAGAAGGCTTTCGATAAAGTTAGACACGTGGATTTAATGGAGGTTTTGAAAAGTATAGATGGAAATGAATACAAAGTGATTAAGAACTTATACTGGGCACGGAAGTCATGTGTAAGAATAGATGGTAAAGAAACTGACTTCCAGGCAATTAGAAGAGGAGTAAGACAAGGCTGTGTGTTGTTACCAGACCTGTTCTCACTTTATAGTGAGGTAATAATGAAGAATACGAGGAGGATGTAATATCAATAATTTAAGATACGTGGACGACACAGTACTAATAGCTTATTCAAGACAACACCTACAACTAATATTCAATAAAGTAAATGAAGAAAGTGAGAACAAAGGGCTAAAAAATAATCTAGGAAAGACGAATGTATGGCAATTTCGAAGAATACCCTAGTGCCAAGATTTAAATTACGTTGTGGAGACCAGACAGTGAAGCAGGTGGAGTCGTTCAAATACCTAGGAAGTGTGGTGAAGTTAGATGTAATAAGCGACACTGAAATCAAGGGAAGGATAAAAATAGCAAAGATGGCATTCGGAAATATTAGAACAGGAAGTTATCGATAAAGACGAGGAAAAGTTGAATAAAGACGCACGTGTGGTCAACTTTGTTGTATGGAGTGGAGAGCTGGACATTGTCAGCAGCAATGGCGAAGAGACTGGAGGCGATAGAGAAGAATGATGAAGATCCCGTGGACAGCAAGAAGAATGAACGAAACAGTTTTGCAAATGTAGGAGAGAAGAGAGAATTGATGAAGATAGTGAGAGAAAGACAGTTGAGATTCTTCTGCATGTGATGAGAAGAGAAAGAATGAGAAATTTGGTTGTAACTGAAATGGTGGAGGGTAGGAGGGAAAGAAGAAGGCCAAGAGAAAAATAAATGGATGGACTGGTGAAGGTGATGGTAGGCGGAACGTGGCGCGAGCAACGGGGTCAGAGCTACGCGGGACAGAGGAAGATGGAAGTCCTTGGTTTCCGACGTCCGGAGGATATGGCAGAGCGGTAAGGTAAGGTATGGTAAAGTAAAAGAGGATATGGATTAAGAATCAGTTTCACAACTAGTATTTCGAGAGGGTCATATTATAAAGTAATATTTATTGATTTTATTCTTCAAAACACTAATTCACCTCATAGGTAATGCAGTATTTTTCATGATTATCATAATTTTATGGATAGAAATAATCGAAAGCAAGTTTGTTTTTATACTAACCTAGTCTACTAAACTAGAAGCCAAGGTACGAATTTGTCTTATCCTAACCCAAGGATTACATTTCAATATAACTTACTTGACATATTCAAGGCTATTAACTTTGTATTATAACTGTTAATTTAATGTTCATTATCGTTTACTGATGAATATTATGGAAGCGTCAAAAGAGCACATACGCAACGTTTTGTTTGGGAGTTTATAAAAAGCAACTATGCGAAAACAGCAGAAAGTTTGTCAAATATGGCTTTACGAAGTCCATAGAGATCGATGATGATGGATGTCCTCTTGAGGTAATTAACCTACACTATGTTTCAACGGGTAGGAATTTGTGCATTCTTGGGACCCGTATCTTGACCGAGGGGAGAAGGATCATGGTGATAAGAGAGGCTCGAGACGACTAGGTTTCATCTTCGGCTGTAGGGAGCTCCCGAGACACCGGTATGTTGGTGCTCTCCTATAGGCACTCCCAATCCTGGTTGGTGATCGAGGTATCCTTCCTCTATCCTTTGCTCCAAAAGGAAGAACCCACAAAGCATTATGGGGGAGGGGGGTGTTAGGCATCAAGGCGTGTCCACACACCAGTGGACCTGCACTTTAGTGTTAAATGCCTGCTTTGCTTGCCTTTTCTCTTTGCAGCTTCTGCCGCTTGCTAGCCCTTATGTCAACTATACGGTAAAGGAACAATAAGTGTTAGCCCCTGACAATGATGCCCTCAGAATTTTTTCGAGAAACGATAGTCTCAAATATCAACCCCGTTCAGGACGATAGCGGAATTTGATCAAGATCTTTAGAAAATAACAGAGGAAGAAAATCCGATTGTAACTGTTAAACAATTGGCTGAAAAACTACATTCGACTCATTCCACTCTGTATCGTCATTTAAAGGAGATAACAAAATGTTCACGATTGGAACAAGGGATTCCTCATGACATATCAGAGGTACACTTGCAATAAAGAATCAACATTATTTCATCTCTCTCGACTAAAAAGTGGAAAACCTTTCAGTAGGTTTGTACACGAGAAGAAAAGTTGGTTATGTACAATAATATTTAACGCTCTATTCAATAGATAAGTACTGGAGAAAACAAATAGTCCAGCCAAACCAGGTGCCTATTTACGGAAGCTTCTCTTGCGCGTTTGGTGGGATATGAATGGCATTATAATTAATTTGAACTTCTTAGCTCAAATCAAATTATCACCAATGAGCTTTATTGGGCTAAATTCGACCGTTTATAAGCAAAGGTTGAATAAAAAAAGCCAGTATTACTCAATAGAAGAAGAGTGCTATTCATTAAGACAACCCACGATTTCATATCGCATGAGATAACATATATGTACAAGCTTAACAATTTCGATTGGGAACTGATGAGTCATCCTACATACTAACGAGACTCAGTTCCATCAGATTACTATCCTTTTAGGATTTCATTGAATCCCTTGAGGAAAATAAATATGTAAACAATAAAAGAGGGAGAAACAATGGTGAAGAACTTTTTTAAAAGTAAGATCAAACGCTTTATAAAAACATGGTATTGAAGAGTTAATAGAAAGAAAGATACTAGTGGTCAAAGGTCATACATAGGTTTTCCAACTGATTTATAATCACTTTTGCATGCTGAATTTAACAAAATAATTAGTTTTCTTTGGTCAAGTCTGTTTTCTAAGATATGCTAGATTTATATTAGAACGTATATTCCAAAATAGCGCTATCATCTAACCGTTTATTACTTTTGTTTTCTCACATTTAGTAATGAGTAACCATACATACCCTAATTTATTCATCTTTTAAGGGTCTAGATTTGCATTACGATGGATCGTACGTGTAAGAATCATCCGAATAGGTTTTGTTTTATCTGCAGACATGTGGCTCTTTCAGACCCTGAAGCAAAAATCATGGATTTTGTGAAAAGAGCATATCATGCTTACTTTGGAGTGAAACTAGGGGGCAGTATAGGCCATTTGCTTCCCATTTTTTCTTTAAAATATGTATGGAAAATCTACTGGACTGGAGTAATAAGAAAAGAAAGAGTATACAATTTGGTGTCCCAATGGTGTGGAGAGAAGGCAAAGGTCACGTCACCAACTGCTACTTCTGCATGAACAATTTGAAAGGCATCAATTGCAAAAAGAAACACCATGTTACTACCTAAAAAACAAGTCCCATATCGCCCCGATATTGTTGTTTCTGAGCCTGATTTTACCATGGGTTCTAGCTCGGTTTCTGAGGCTAGTATCAGTACCGATACAACTGAATTTGATGCTTACAGGCCGGAAGAGGGCGACAAACTGGTGTCATTTACGCAAGCTGAACTCAACGACCTGACACGAGACTTGAACCTTTCCGAAGAATTTGCCCAGCTATTCAGTTCAGGTCTTTAAAAAGAAATTTATACTGGCATCAGGGACAATTTTCTATCAGTATCGGGGCTGCGAGAAAAAAATTTGGAAATTTTTCACGTTTGATGAAGCCTCTTTACTGATCTACTGTAACAACATTGCTGACCTGATCAACTTAATGGGTCTGAAGTATGATTATATGGAACGGAGACATTTCATTGAATCTTTTAACATAAATCTCGATGCAGTTGTTCGTAATAACGGCAGTGAGTTTTCATCAAACCCTGTTGGAAACTGAGCTGCAATAAAAGACAACCTGCAAAAGCATGAACCGTCTGTTATCTGTTCTCAACTATCAGTAACAAAAATGGCTGATCTGTGGAGATCTTAAAGTTGCTGGACTCACCTTAGGCCTTTAAGGTGGGTACACAAAGTACCCATGCTTTATATGCTTGTGGCACAGTCGGGCTGACGACCAGCATTATGCCAGACAAGAGTGACCACCAAGACAAGGATTAGAACTCGGTTCACACAACGTTCTGCCCCACCCTCTTGTTAAACTGAGCAAGATATTTCTTCCACCTCTGCACATCAAACTCGGTTTGATGAATAACTTTGTCAAGGCAACAGACATGAAGGTAGAGGATTTGCCATCCTCCGTCAGAACTTTCCACGAGTCAGCATGGAAAAACAGAAGGTAGGTGTATTTGATGATTCTCAAATTAGAGAGTTAACCAAAGAAACCAGTTTAGATGAAGAACTGAATCCTGTTGAACTCTTTGTCTAGTTGTATCTTCAGTCAGTAATTCCAAACTTCCTTTACAACTACAGAATTCTTCAGTATTAGAAGCTGATTGATGAGTTAATGGACAATTTCCGCAAACTTGGTGAGCATATGTCAGTGAAAATGCATTTCATTTGGTCTCACCTGGCCTATTTTCCTGAGAATTGTGGAGACTTTAGTGAAGAACAAGGTAAACTCTTTTACCAAGATATCCGTGTGATGGAGGAACGCAACACGGGTGTTAGGATCTCTACTTTCTGGCTGACTATGCTGGTGCCTGAAAAGGGATTTGGTCTCTGCTAGGCACAATCGGAAGTCCCTGAAGAGACCATTCATCCATGTGTAGCTTTTATGTATATTGTACTCTTTATAGTATCAATTACAACATTCTTTAAACCTTCTTATGTATAAATCAGTTTAAAATTTACTATTGTGTGTACATTTGCCTAAAAATAGATCGGAATATAGGAATTTCTGGCATGTGCTTATATCTCCAAAACTTGATTTGATTAAATAAAATGAGCATGATTTTTGGATTAATAGAAAAAACTGGCCTAAAATCAAGTATTATGCGTTAGATCTTGAAAACAACGCAGACCAGTGTTATCTAACTCAAATATTGACTCATCATTTATATTATTAAACCAGATCTTTTAGTGAAAGTGAATTGATGCACATCAACGATCTATTTCTAATTTCATTAAGTAATGTCCTTGCTCGACACTGGACGACTTTCAATATTATACTCTCTTTTTGATGGTCGGAGAGCAGAATTGTACGGCACACCCCAAATTAGGTCTTACAAGCGTTTATATAAGCGAAGAATATTATCTTTTAAATACAGAATTTCTATCTACGGATCCAAGAACTCTATTGGCCTTTTGTGATGCATTGTTTCGAAAATTTGAGATTATTCGAGATTAAGACATAAATCTTTTTTGTATTGATTCTGTTTAAATTTCTACCACAAATCTTCTGAGATTATCATCATCGATGTAAATTACCTTCCTTTTAAACGTTGATTATTTTAATAATTTATTTTAGAAATCCATTTCCTGATTTGTCCACCGTTTCTTTTAGAAAATCTACGTTCGGTATAATTAATTAACCGTTATTTTTTGTCTAGTTAATGCCGAAGACTTTCTAAAAGGAATAATATCATACTCCTCTATTTTTCTTGGTGTCCTATATACTACGATGAAATAATTTGGATTACTACTTATCACAAACTTGATTTTTAAAATTATAGGTGTAGCATCTATCATTCCTTAATTATCGCAAGTTTCTTTTTTTATATAAAATAATTCACCTATTCGGCTATTCCTCTAGACCTATCCTTATTAAATAAATTATAGCCAGGTGAGTTGAAATCTTAAATAAGGTCCCAGTTAGAATTTTATCCGCATCCGTAACTGCGATATCAAAATCTTCTGTCCGGATTTGCGTAAATACCTACATACGATAAATTGCATATTAGATTGATAGAACTTTGGTTGTGTTCATCACTATCGCGTATTTACATTTACGTATATATGTGTGTATTCATGCTTGCGCATGTGTAAATAAGACAGCAATTAGGTATGCAAATAAATTTAGACTTAAAAGGTATTTCTCTCTCCTGGATATCTATGGGAGCTTGTATGCATCATCGATTATTCATTCGTGCCGCCCAAACTGGAAAATTGTTGTTTATTAAACTTCGAATGTCTAATAATTTATGGAGTGCGACGCCCTACTAAGTGATGATTTGGGGAAATTTCTTGTTCCCTTTGTTACGTAAAGGTGATTTTATAACTACTGAGATCAGTTGGTCATAAGGCCGAGGTGAACTTCCAACTTGCATTGATTTTCAAGGGTCAGGATCATGTTTGTTTTATGTATTCAGACCTGTATTATAAGAATACATATTTAGTTGCATTTGCTTAACTCAGGCTTAAACAAAAATCAATTCCATTATATATACAGCAATATAAGGATGAAGTTTATCTCACGTTGTTGAGTAAATCAAACTTGATATTTTAAAACGACTCAACGGTGGGTCCATAAGTATAAATTTGCTTTTTAACTTATTTAAGTAAAAAACCCTGATGCAATGCGAGGCTGACAAACTAACTATTTGGAGAGAATATAGAGGGTAGGGAGGCAGGAAAAAGAAACAATCGGAGTAGGGAAAGCAAATAAACGCTGGCAAAGAAAAAAGGTTTCAATCCAAATGAATAGCCATTTTGAAATCGAAGTGGCCGCTTGAAGGCTGTTGAATAGGCTGCTCTTATAAAGGCTGTTTAAAAGGTTGTTTGAATAAATGCTGCTCAAATTAATGTTTTTGACTGTCACTGCTTTATGCACAATTTTTTCTCCAGGTAGACCTAACTTTTGGAGAAGTTGGGCAATAAATTACTTGAATTAACGCAAATATTAAGCCAAATTTCAAAAATGGATTGTATCCTTACAAAGCAATTACATACCAACCAACCTTATGTCCTTAAACCTCAAAATTTTAGAATCTAGTATAAAATATAACGTAGTTGAGCATTTGACCCCCAAAAGTAGATATGTGATACTCTATATATTTTTCAGAAACACAGATAAATATGATTCTAAAATAGTATTTTATTTTATATATTTTCCAAGAAAGATGAACCCCAAGGTGTCCGTAGAAATTTATTGAAGGGAAATGAACTCAAATGACACCTCAAAGAAATTCTAATAAACGACCTTGGCGTCCCACAAGGATAAATTTTAAGACAACTACTCTTTATTTTAAAGGTTAAATTATGTAAATATTGATTTTGTTTTTAGCTCTTGGTCTAAATTTCTGGACGAGAGGCAATTCAATGGAGGAGCAGCTAACGATAAATTAACGGATTAGTTTAGTGGCCATTCTGCAAGCATGGTCTAAAAGACTGAAACTTATTTATATCATTCTTTGGAACGGGTTTGCAAAATGATTTATAAGATATTTACTTTGGTAGCATTAAAAGAATATACCTGAAATTTACCAATCATTTTGTTGAGGCAGCCAAAAAAAAGAAGAAAATGTAGCGTTCGTATTAATTCCAGGAACTTTTATTGGGTCTTTTTCGGAACAGGTCCGGCTGCGAATTTGGAGCTCGAGGCTATAACGAGGTTAAGGTTAGGCTAAGGTTAGGGTATGGCATTCGATGTTGGTAGTATGAGTACCACCTCTAGGTTAGGTGACGTTTCGGATAAAGCAACTGGTGAAAACTTCTCTCAAAATGTTTTTCCAATCACTTATGGCTTCCGTTGACATTTTAAGCTGTTTAACATAGAAACTAGTAGTTTTCAACCATTTACACCATGCGTGAATAAAACAAACGATTATCTAAATATAATTTTGGTTTTTCTAACCAAGTATCTTTTCGAAATCCAACACTGAAATTGCTTATTACAGCTCCAACGGCAACGTGAAAATGCCAATGAAATTTCATAATATTTGAATTTTTGCTAAGTCGCTCTCCTAACCTAACCTAAACTAAACTAAACTAACCTAACCCAACCTAGCCTGAGCCTAAAATAACCTAACATTAGCCTAAGATAAACCTGGCGATAGTCTCGAGTGCCTAGTTCGCTGCCGGGCCTATTCCGTAAAAGACCCCCTTTATTTATAAACTAAGGAAACACTTATACTTTGCCTTAATCTCTGGAATGTATGCAGTTTAGCTCTGATGTCAATATATGCAAAATGATGGAATAATATTGGAAGAATTGCAGTGTTGTGCCACTCAACTGGGATTATGAAAAACATACTGATGAAGATCGATAGAAGGAAGTGAAATTAGATTCTTTGGAAATGAGAATGTTGAGATAAGTCCTTACTCAAGGCTGCTAAAATCCTTAAGGGATTAAATCATGTTAAAGCCTTATTCCACCTACACACCACAGATACCACTAAGGGGTATTAATTCCCTGAGTATTTATTCGGTAGCTCCATGAATTTATGAACCGTTCTAAAGACCAATTTGAGTGGATAAATATATCGGAATATGTTTGTGAGACCACATACCATTTCTGCTCCACATATTTTGGCCTAGGGTAAAATTACATAGTTTCATTGTATTAAATGGGGTTGACCTCAAAGGAATTAGTTGTCTTTGTTGACCTTGATTTTAATAATTTAATTTTAAATGCATTTTTTCAACTTCAACATATACCAGTGAAGGATATCTTTGTCGTATTTGTTCAAACCTCCAATTTTCTTTAGTATTTAATGCCCATTCTATTCACTCGTGTTCCATTTATGCCAAGGAGTATCAGATTATTCCGTAATTTTCCCATTATGGGCAGAATTGAGTGCCTCCCCTGACCTAATACGATTTCCACAGTTGCAATCATAGTACTCAACATCTGTTATGTAATTTTCACCTTTCATTCATGGTCTGATCATTAAGCTTCTTTAACCTGTCTTGAACTTCTTTTTGATCGACTAAAAATCATTTATTCTTTTATATGAGTCCTCTTTTCCTTCCCTTGATTTACATTCTACAATTTAACGTCAAAACTTCCTAACATGAAATTGACACAAAGGATAATCTATTTTAAAATTTCTGTATATGAAATTTTATCCCATTAATTAATGCATAAATGAAGTTATTCAAATAAGAAAAAATCCTGAACTCAATTGTTCCAAACTATCGTCAGTGAGATGTGTGTTTGTCTATAAATTTTATAAACAAGTTCAACAATTCATGAAAAGTAGATTAAGGCCTGACACAATCTTCTAACGTAATTTTGTGCTATGAATTTACTGATGCCGAAAGAAAAAACCCCCTCAATAAATCATTTATAATTTATTCTTATCCAATTTCCTGAAGAGGTTACGACAGTTAGGAACTTTGAATACATTTTCCTTTGTCTACTCGGACTATGTACTCTCCACTTACATTTTAACTTCCTTAATCCACAGGTTTACTTATTTTCCAAGACTTTGGTGAAGATAACTTTGTTGAGCTTCTCTTTTTAAAAATAAATACAATAAATGACTTCTTGTTAAATCTCCTTCATAAATTAAAATTTCCACTATAGACTATAAATGCTCCCTACATTTCTTTTTTCTGTTCACTATTATTTTGATATATCAAGATAGGTTGAATAATAACACTAGGGAATACGTATTTTATTGAATGATATCTGACACTTGATTATAATTTCACCTCGGTTTGGCTCTATCAGGTCCTGATTCTTGTAAACAGCCTATGCGCCATTTATCAGTTTTTTTTTCAAAATTTGGAGTAAAAATGAACTCATGCGTTAACATTTATTTCCAATTTTCATGAATTCATGCAGTTCAAACTATTGTAAAATTACATTATAACGATAGAAATGAGTTAAAATTAACAAGACAAAGAGATATGAAGCTTTCACTCTGGTAAAATTTTCTTTTATAGAACTTTCTAGAGTATTTGGTTGTTGACGGCGGGTTTCTTTTCAAGTACCAGCAATAATCAGCCATCATGTGGCATTCTAAGCGTCCTTGATAAAGTTCCTCCATAATTTTAATATCTTCTTGAAATCTCCCCCCTTGTTCATTACTTACGGCACCTTGGAAATTACTTGGAAATTGGTTAAGATGATTATTCAAAAAATGCATTTTTATACTCATATTGCAACCTAGCTCTATGTAGTCCCTTAAAAGTTTCTTACGACTTATTTGTAGTTATCTGCCCTATAATTTCCTAAAAAGGTTTAGCAAATACACGAATGAGAACCAGGCATTTCTTTCGCGTTCATTCATGACATTAGGAAAACTGCTGTCATTAATTAATGTTCTTATTTCGGGGGTGTCGAAAATTCTAGCTTTGATTTTTTCATAACTTAAACTTGGAAATTTTGAAATTATGTGTTGGAAACACTCGCCATTTGTGTCTAAAGGTTTTACATATTGTTTCATGAGAGCTAGTTTGATATGCAGAGGAGGAAATATGATTTTATATCTGCTCACTAAAGGTGGATTAATTACATTTTTTTCTACGACAGTAAGTGATGTTCGTGCTGGCCAGATTTGTTTGGAATAATGTTCCTTTTTAGCTCTGCTGTGCTATAAGTAAAGGAAGCAGGGATATTTAGTATACCCTGCTTGTTGCCCTAGCAGAAAATTGACCATTTTTAAGTCAACACATATGATCTACTCATGCTCCCTATATTTTTTAAGTTTTAAAACAGTTTATATATTATGCTCATACTTTTCTTTTAATGTGGTTGTGCCCAATTGGTATCGAGCAGTATAGATTGCCATTGTGCAGCAACACACACTTAAGACTTCTTTTGGAACTGTTTAAATCAAACGCCAATCACTTGCATTGTAAGAACCAACCCCAATCTCCTTTAATAAACCTGGTTTGTCGCTGCAATATACTAAACTATACCCTGTCCTAAAATATTTAAAAAGTTCTTTTTCTCTGTTTCTGTAAAATGAAATGTATGTGTTTGAACTAAATATGATTTTCTGTTTAACTCTTGAAGCTAAAATTTCCGCAGCCTGTTTTCGGTAAATTTAGATCCCTTACAAGATCATTTAACTTGGCTTGGTTAAATAACTTTCACTTACAACTACGCTGGGGTCGAATTCGGTGTTTGGCTCCTCAAAGTGCATAACAATATTTTCAAAAACATCTTGAGCTAATTCCTGAGATGGGAATTTCATTTGAATGTACACAGGTCGTATTGCGGTGTCGAAATTTAAGGACTTGATACAATGTTTATTATTTTTCTTAGTGAAGCCCGAAGTCTTGACAAAGCAGAAGTAGCAATCCGTCTCATGGTTAGTAGGCTCTCGCCACACCTGAAATGGATAAAATTAGTGAAGCGTTAACAAAAGCGAATTTGATCAAAAGTTGTTTATATACCTAAGTTACAATTACACTTAGGTAATTTGCAGTACACAAATAACTAAGTTACGTAGTTTTATGAAATCATAAACTTACCATCGAAACTCAAAACAGGTATTTTTGACTCTGAACTCTTCGTCCAATGTCGCAGTCTTTCAATGCATACAGTGCAGGCTTCATGTGGAACCCATTATTTACATTGATCCCCCAGTTTTATGCCAACATAAGATAAGTAAGCTCTTTTCACGAGGTCCGTTATATTTCCTCTTTGATGTGAAAGTGTAAAATTTCTACATATTTAGCAAAAGCAGGAGAGTTTTTGCATATAAACTTTCTAGTGCTTGAAAACACATTTCTTGATTGTTTTGTTAATTTGTAAAGGTATTTCAATTCCTTATTTTCAAAATCTGAAATATAAAAACAAACATTAGTTAAAATAGGTACTAATAGATAATTATAATGTGCAACTGCAAAAAGACTTAGCAAGTATTGAGAAGATATCCTTTTTATGAATATGATGAAAGAGGAAGTGTGTTGAACAAAATCAGGACCTGATAGAGAAAAACGGAGCAAAAATTCATGCTCAGCGCACCCAAATTACATAAAATTAACTGTTAAATCTAAGTCAATAAACAACAAGTTAAAATTTGTGGCCCAGTCTAATCACTTATGATTTGCTTTTTTTTTCTACTTAATTGTTAAAGGATTTTTTGAGCTGACATGCACCTACCTATGACTCCATTTGCATCCTCTCATTCTATTCACTTGGAATCAATTGTTACGGTTAGATCCCTTTCGGGATGGATATCGACTGACATGTGTAGTATCCATTCTGTACTGTTAGTCATTTTTGTTAAGCAAGGGAAAGGAGTCTGGAACCATTGCACTAAAACAGCTCCTTTACACGTACATACCTAACAATCAACGACATGCAGCTGATACTAGCATGCCTTCCAATCTGATACTTCACTATCTCTTTTCATCGCCTTCGTGGAAATCTTTCGTGTTTCTGGAACTGCCCTTGGTTGGTTCGTCTCGTATTTCTCATCTCATACACGTTCTCTTCTTATCCGGACTGATATATTTAGGCTAATGGAGGTGCTTTATTTACAGATTTACGGACCGGCAACGCCCCTAAGATCCACTCCATGCCAGGCCAAGACAGAATATCTGAGTGGACAGGAAAGCGGATATGAATTATATTCAGTTATACGTAATGTTAAGTTTTTCAGTATTTTTTATTTTAAAGGAATGGTTTTAATACTATTCTTGACACTATTGACTGAAATGCTTTCAAAGACCTGCTGCAGTAAATTATTCCACATCTAAGTAATTTGATACGAGAAAAAGTTCAGAGCTATAGCAGTATGAAACTTCTGTTTAAGTTTGAAGCCGCTATTTCTAGTAGCCACTTTGTTAGTTAACTAAAATACCAACTCGCACTTTAGAATAGTAATACCATTTAGTATTTTAAACACCTCTATGTGCTGACTGCGCAAAGAAGGATTTATAAGGGGAAAAATTTAGTTCCCTCCGTCTGAGTTTATAGGATTTAGTTCAAAGCTCAGGAATTGATTCTTTTGTTCTAAAGACAAAATAGGTTTTCTTAGAATATGTCCAAATTGAACCACGTCTTCCAAGTGAGGGTGTAATAATACCTTAAGAGTTAAATACAAAACTTCTGTTTATGTAACCTCGAAGTCTGTTTTTCTTTTTGCAGCTGCTACAAAACATTGTTTTTAAACTTTGAGCTCGGTCTAAAGACCGCTTAATCTTTTTCAAACGTAACCATGCTTGGAATCCTGGTATACTCAATAGTGGAAGATTTAGATAGTGGTAGACGATAGATGGTCAAAGAAAGGTAGGGTTGCCCTTGTTTGAGGGGCATCGCAGGAGTTTTTATTCTCTAATTACTTATTTTGCTTTTTGTTTTATTAATTTTGACTAGTGTTTGTCTCTGTGTGCGTTCTTCTTTGTGTTCTTCTGTGTATTTGTCTCCTCATCTTGTTTACTTAGTTTTCGTGCAAAGTTGAGCTTTCAAACATTGCTATACATTGTTATACCTCATGTTTTGATCTGTTGTATTTGCTTGTTCGTCGTTAATTGTGAATTTAATTTTTGTCTCGTAGTTTATTGCGTCATACTCTGTGTTGTTTATGTTTATGTGTAGATTGGTATTGTGTTTTCCTCGAAACAGAGTCTAGTACTTGGGAAGCGCCGTTTTCGAGCGACCTTCCCGCGCAATCTGGCAGGGATGTTAATTCTGCCAGCAGTTCTTCTTAGTTCTGGGATGATATCATTGGCCATTGTAGACCAGACCTTTTTGGCCAGTTTCTGGGTTGCGAAATTAATGGGCTCCAGACGCTGCCTGCGGTCCAGGTTCCTCTGCCGAAGATACTCTCTTCGTCTGGTTTTATTTATGCAGAGGGATGCAGAGTTCTGCACTCGCTGGATCCTCCTCATAGTGGTCTTTCTGGCCGTTTAAGTCACCACTGCAGAGTAGATGAGCTTAGCCAAATAAACATCAGGTATATTTTCCTGATATTCGCCGAGCTAAGAATTTTTGAACCTATATAGCTTAGAGATTTCTCTCTTCGCCATATTCTGCCTCTCTCTGTAGTGGTTCGAGTGTCCGTGGTCGGAGGTTTTTAGGCCCAGGCTGGTGCCTTCGGCGGAGTAGCCATATCTCCTCTCATCTATTACAATGGGCCACGCCAACTTGCATCACAGCGTGAAGATCTTAAATCTATCCCTGTTTGTCCTGATTTTCCATCTTCTCTCATATTGGTTGATGTTCGAAATCTCTGCAATGGCGTCGTTCGCCTGATCGCTTGCTTTCTAAACCCTACTGGGAACGATCTGCGTGACGTCATCTGCGTACTGCAGATACATCGTGTCCCTGTGTATTGGAGTAGGGAGGTTGATGGTGAAGACCAGTTAAAGCAACGGACTCAGCCAGCTCTCCTGGGGATTGCCCGCTTTGAGCTCGAATTATGGTCCTTTGTGCTCTTCGATCATGATACGTGCCCTTTTGTCCATGATGAAGTCATAAAGAATCCTTTCCAGGACTGGGTTTAGCTGGAGACCTAGGATCTTTTATTGTAGTCCTCTCAGCCAAACCTTATCGAAGGCCTTCTGCACGTCCCTCATCACAATGTCTATATATTGGCCCTTCACTTGGCAGTGTGCGATCTTTTCTGTTAGGAGCGCCAGGGCCGTTTCAATGCCACTTTTTGCTCTTAACCCATGTTATTGTGAGTTATGCGATCCCAACTCGTCGAGTTGATTTTGTAGCCTGTTGGCTATAATCTTCTCGAAGATCTTGCCGGGTATTTCTAGGAGAGAGATTGGGCGATGGTGAGCCACTTGGTCTGGGAGCTTATTCCCTTTCGGGATAAAGATGATTTTAGCCACCTTATACCGGTCAGGGAAGTAGTCTGTATTCAGAGATGCGTTCATGGTGTTCCCTATGCCCTGAATAATTTGCCGTGGGGCATTCACTAGGTTGTTCTTAGTGAGCCCAGACCAACCGGAGGCCCTTTGTTTGAAGGACCTTATGATGTTAATGGTCTCTTCAATGGTAATAGGGCACCCGTGGTTAACCATCTCTCTTTCTCTAGATACTTGCGGTTGTTGGTGGGTCCTATGTATCATCGCTCCGAGGTACTCGAGCAGTTGGTCTTCAAAGTCCTGGTCGAAATCGTCGTTATCCTCAGATGATATTGCAAAGACCTCTTTCCAATGCCTCCTGGATCTCCTTTCGAGAGAATCCGGATCCTCTATGATGATGTCACCTTCCTTTATTTTTATCCCAGGCCTGGGAGGCAATCGTCTAAGTCTTCTGATGCTATCCTAAAAACTTACAGGATATCTCTCCCTCTCTAGTTTGCCTATCATATCGTCCCAGATTTCCTTCTGTTTCTCGAGGATTATGTTTTTTAGTTCTTCGCTTAGCTGTATCATTCGGGCTGCCCTTTACCGGGTTAAGCCTGTCCTACCGACTTACTCGTAGATTTCACTGTGTTTCCTAGCGATATCCCTCATTTTGTCCGTCCACCTAGGTTGTGAGAGAATTTTGTACGAGATTCTGGGGACGCATCTTTCGTCAGCTTGAATGAGGAGATTAGTGATCTTGTCAATCTCCTAATAAAATTTCCTCAAGATTTGCGTCATTCAGGTCAGCTGGCTGGTAGGTGCTAAGAATTTCTCTGTACTGCTCCCAATTAGCTTTCGCGTAACTTTTCTAAGTGTGACGGGCTTGAGCATTGGTGCAAGCGAAATGGTGGTGATAATTGGGATATGATCGCTCGGGACCACCGGGCCTGGTGAGTTGGCGATGTTTAAGGGGAATTTTGGACTTGCTAACACAATGTCCGGTTTTGTCGCCAAGCATCGTGTTAGATAAGTTGATAAGTCTGGTCCAACTCTCCGGAGCCTATTTCTTTCGAATAGTAACTCTAGGTTTCGCCCCCTTTGGTCGACGCGCCTGTAGCCAGATGCACGGCAACTGGCGTTTAGGTCCCCACCTAGCAACGCTAGCCTTTTGTGCCCGAAAAGGGTGAAGAAGTTGTTAATCGGTAGGTATTGTCGCGTGGGCGGCTGGTAGGCTGCCGTCACAGTTAGGCTTCCAGCCAGGGTCGGGATCTCGACAGCCACAAATGATTCGTCTAAGTCCGGTAGTATTCTGAACTTTATATTTTTTCTGATAGCGATGGCTGCGCCATCGTACCTTTATTGTGTGTGGTTCTTTTGTATTACTGTGTAATTCTGTATTTTTATAGTGTCCGTGTTTGTGTTGACACCGTGTTCTGATATAAGAATGATGTGGTTCTTTTGTATCACTCTGTCTTTGTGTATTTTTATAGTGTCCGTGTTTGTGTTGACGCCGTGTTATGATATGAGAAAGATGTCCAAGTCCACCTTACGGAAGATGTTACCGTAAGGAATGAATTTTTCATTCCATCCATTCACATTTAGTGTAAGTATTTTTGGGGCGTTGTTTATATTCTCCATGTTTTCTTGTTCCTGTGTTTTTGTTCTTTTGGTGTATCTTATGTGTTGTGGTTTTTGCCGTTTCGTATTTTCTTGTATTCTGCATCACTTAGGGTGATGCAGGAGTCTTTGTGTAGTTTTACCGTGCCTTCCTGCATCGCTTGCTCAATGTCTGATTCTGGTTCTAGTGCTGAGTAGGTCCTTTAATTATCTTTTGTTCGATACCCTGAAATATCTTCTTGGGGGAGAGCTTCTCGGGGTATGGGGTCTGCTCGTTTGTAATTATTTTGAAGTCGATCTCCTCTCCATCGTACTTGTAAGTACGTTTCAAGGTCTTTGACCTACTTCTTGAGCTTACGGGGCTCTTGGTCACCCTGTTTTCGGCCTCTTCAGCATCAGATTCCGAGGATGATTAGCTCGCGAGGTTGCCCTCTGCCTCTTTACTCCTTCTTGCCGCTTTACTTTCCTTCTTTTCACGGAGCCTTTGTGCCTCCAATCTTAGGTCTGGCCTAGTTGAGTTTATTTTTCCAGTCGTGGTTTTTACTTCTTTTGCAGACTCTGATTGTCTATCTTCCGGGGGAAATGGAATCGCGGGTGTCTCTGGTGCACCTTTTAACAGAAATTGAAGCTGCAGCACGTCTCCCGATGGTGGGTCATCCGGAAACCACATCTCAGACATACCATTCTTTTTCAGCATAAAATTCAGTGTTTTCGCGAACGTTCCTGGGTTTGTAAGATTATTTACGTGTACAAATAATATGCACGTAAGTATCTTAGGCAAATTTTCATTCTCTAGTTTGAGATAAGTCTTTGGCTGTTGCTTTTCCGTCACTCTGTTTTGGGCTGTTCTTGTTGCTTGAGCGTAGGAGGTAGTATTCCCCCTCGTTTCCGCAGCTTTCTTTTTCTTTATCAGATCTTTCTTTTGGGGACAGGACATGGCCATCGTCCCGTGGTTTAGTTCGCAATTTGGGAACTTTCTCACTGCTCCTGTGCACTCCGACATCCGTGGCTTTTTCCACTGCATCTAGAGCACGTGATACTTTGCTCTTTACAATCTTTAGTTGTATGATGTTCCATCTTGAAGCACCGCAAGCATATCTGGATGGGGGTGAACTCTTCCCTCTCCATCTGGTCAATGCTAATCTTAGTGTTAAAAAGTAGTAATCGCCTTTCTTTGGCCTTCTGGGCCATTTGTGTATTACTAAATATGACTTTGAAAACGTGTTGGTGTGCAGTGTTGTCCCGTTTATTACGGAACTTCACGACTTCCACGACGTTGGCACATGACTGGTTTCTGTTTATCTTCTCATTTATTTATTCCTTATTATGTTGACCGATCCAGGGGTCGAGCTGTCTGCACACCACGCTGTGATGTGCCTGGATCTGAGGGGGAGTGCTGGGCTGGAGGTTTATCTTCTTTAGCACCCGCTGTCCTTCTTCCTTCGTCAGCGTCTCCACATCTGCCTCTTTCTCGCAGATTCCAGCGTAACCGACTGGGGTGTCTATCAGTCTGGGGATAGCCACGTTCAGCTTACCGAAGATCATTTGGAACACGGTTCCTCGGTCCAGCTTAAATTGTCCACCTATTGTCCTTAATGGGACTCCTGTGGCTGGGTGAGACGCCATTTTGGTAAGTTTGCAGCCCCTCTGACTGAGGGTGCAAATCGTCTTTACCAAGCTCTCTTTTTCTTGGTTGGTTGCACGGCTTCAATTTTACGTGTGTGTCTATATTTTTTACGTTTTATTATATTTGGTTTTCCTTGGGGATGAATAGAGACACCCCCCCCTCCCCGCGCTCACCAACCGCCTGGATGGAAATGGGAATTGCCTTTTGGATGGATGATAACGATTGATGAGATGAATCCGAGTGGAATCCTCTCAGGGGTGTAATTATATGGCGGACTTATTGACAACGCCCCCCCGAGGGTGTTTTAATCGCGATCGCATCCCAACATACCATAGAGATGGTTGTGTGTCCCTCTATGGTCCTGGAAGGGGCCTTCGTTGGGATGAGCAGCGGAGCTAGCAGTTCGTCCCTTATCCGGAAGAGTTTTGACATTGTTATCAGCTGTGAGCTATTCCTCAAACCAGCTTCCTCTAATGCCCCCAATTATGGCCATGCTACTGCCTGGCATAGTTGGGACGAAACATGAATGGCAATTCCCTTTCACATCTGACGGCGGTTTACGCAGGGGGTGGGCCGGGGACTTAAGCAGTCCTCTGCCTAAGTGGGCCGTTGTAAAAGGAAAGATTATTAGTAGTGAATGATGATGAAGATGAGTGTGACACCAGTCTCTCATTTGTGAAATTTAGTTCTAAAACTAGAAACCAGATTTTCATAGGCGTAGGCAAAATTTTCCCCAAAACCTTTCCTCCTTTGCCAGATAGCGGGATGATGCTTCCGATGTAGTACTGCCAAGAATTCCGAACAGTCATGCTTGGAATATTCTCGCTCATGGTCTTCACTTCATGGGGTTATTGGTTACTTAAGTACACTAACGTTCACATATCTAAAATGAAATTCATATTGATATTTTTTAACCCATTCTGCTACTTTATTTAAGCCGATTTATAAATTTACTAATGCGATACTTTACTCAATTATCTAATTTTGTATCATTTTAATATTTGAAAATTTGCATAATGAACTACTGTAAAGATCGTTAACATTGGTAATAACGACAATGCAGCAAGGCTTATTTGCTTTTGCTTTGATACTACCACGAAATCAACGAAGGAATAAACTGCTTGAGAAGTGGGGGTCGGAGGCATTTGAAGGGTGTTGAATGTATATTCTTTACTGTGTATGATTGCAAGGGAAGATATTCGTTTTTGTGCTTTATTAAATGATTAATTAAAAGATTAATAGAATATGTAAAATATAATGGTAAATAACAAAGAAGATGAAATTACTAATTACTATTGAGAATTAATTTACTACTTATTGCACTGAATATATCGCTTCACTTTAGGCAATGGTCTCCTTTTCTCTCCCCCTCCCTTCCTCTCCCTATCTTTCTCTCTCTAGCCCTCTCTCTGAATATATAGTTTCACTTTAGGCAATTGGTCTCTTTATCTCTCCCTCGCCCCTTCTCGCTCTCTCTATCTCTTTCTATCGCTCTCTTTCTTGCTCTTGCTCTCTCTCACGGGGGGTGTATCTCAATGAAGGAGAAAACCTAAGCGAGATAATATTAGACGATGAGGAAGTGAAAGATATAATAAAGAACCTTAGCCCGTTCAAGTCTCCAGGTCCATATGGCTTTCTCCCTAGATTACTTCGAGAAGTGAGCAGTGAAGTTACTCCACAACTTACTGCGAACTTTATTGAATCGCTAGAAGCGGGGAAGGTGCAAGAGGACTTGAGGACGGCGGACGTGATCCCCATATTTAAGAAGGGAGAGAGCGAAAACCCGGGTAACTACCGGCCTAAAGTTTGACCTTCGTTGTGGGTAAAATGTTAGAGAGCATGATAGCAGAAAAAATAGTAAAGCTCCTAGAAACAAACAACTTGATCCTGTATTCCCAACATGGGTTTCGCAGGAACCGATCGTGTCTCACAAATCTACTAGAATTCCTTCCCGGCATTCTGGGTGAGTACTATCGTAGTCGAGCGGTGGACATCTTATACCTGGACTTTCAAAAGGCCTTTGATAAGGTGCCACACTGCAAGTGATGTGCAAATTCCATGCGGTTATCATCATAGGTAGGTTAGCCGACTGGATTGAGAACTGGTTGTCAGGCAGGCAAAAAAGAGTGAGAATAAATTGCGTAACCTCGAGATGGGCCCCCGTGGTCAGTGGTGTGCCCCAGAGTTCCGTGCTCGGTCCTCTCTTGTTCATCATTTATATAAATGATATAGACAATGGGTTGCTTTGTTCGATATCCAAGTTCGCGGATGATACAAAATTAGGAAGTGGCGTGACTCGCGCGAAGGGGTGGAAAGCCTAAAAAACATCCTTCAGAGGTTATGAGAGTGGCCCGAGACTTGGCAGATGCCTTCAACATTGACAAGTGCAAGGTGATGCATTTTAGCAATGCCAATCCTCGAGGAGACTACCATTTATTATGTAGAGTTCTGGAGGCGACTGACCTGGAAAATGACTTAGGTGTGCAAATCAACAGCGACCTCAAGTTTTCCAGGCAGTGTGCCGATGTAGAAAAAAAGGCACAAAGCCTATTAGGATACATAAAGGGGCAATTTCATGTCCGAAACAAGAAGATTGTCCTCAAATCCTAAAACTCTCTAGTCAGATCTCAACCAGAGTACGCCGTTCAATTCTGGTCCCCTACACTGCGTAGAAACATAGATAGAGTGGTACGGGTGCAGGCTAGGATCACCAAGTTAATTCTTTCACTTAGGCACAAAGTCTATCAGCGTAGTTTGAGCCAGCTAATAGAGACCTTCAAGATTTTAAAGGGTGTCGAAAACGTGGACTACAGAAAGATACTCACGTTGAACACAAATCCGACTCATAACCATGGTTACCACCTGGATTTACCCTTAATCCAGACTATTATTTGCGAGAACTGCTTCTCGTATAAGATCTGCGTTACATGGAACCATCTTCCAGTCGAGGTAGTGAATTTTTCGTCTGTAGAACAGTTCATATCTAGACTGGATGATGTAATCCATGAATATGTATAGAACGTAGGGTCAAATAGATTATAAAAGTAAGTTAAATAGGTTTCAGCTATTCTATTAAAATTTCCTGATTGTCCCTTTTTCTAAATCACAATTAGGTATCATTTCCGCTTTCTGTGGACGCAGGAGCGGGCGGGAGAGGTGTGTGCTATGCTTTTTATCATGCTGTATGTTAGGGCTTTTCCAAAATAGTACCTCCTCGGTATGGTCAGAAATGTCCTTTGAGGTATTACTAATCCTTGTGACTCCCTGTGACTCTTTCTCTATCTCTTTCTATCTGTCTGTCTACCCCTATCCTCTCCTTCCTTTCCTCTATCTATATATTTACCTACTCATATACACTTATTCTCCTCCCTCTTTCCCTCTCTCTTTCTCTCTCTACCTGTCTATCTACCACTCTCACCGTCCCTCTCTCCATTTCAATAGATAAGAGTTCTTCTATTTGCATGGCGGTCCTTGAATCCCGCGTATTCTTGGTTGAGTAAAAGTTTTCATTGCCTTAACTGAAATAAATTCATTATTTAATATTTAGTTTAATATTTATCTGTTCACTTGGTCCAATTTATGACGCCTAATTTATGTTTATTCTCTTTAGTTGCTACCTATTTTTTACTCAATTTACTTTTTGGCATATTCTAATTGTTTGGATAGTTTGTGTTAGCGTTGAAATGAAATGTAGCCTTACCAAAGCTCATTAGTTTAATCCCAAATTAATCATGCTAAACTAAACCGAGATGTGGTAGGCCGTAACTGCACTTAAGCTGAAAGTCTGAAAACATCTAAAAGAATTATTAATCGCCTTCTTTAATACCCAAAAGACGTTAGGTTTTTTTTAAAAAAGAGAGTTTACTAATATTTTTATATTCCAATAAAACTTTATTCTTTCATACAAATATTTGGCATGTATCATTCCATTCAACTTGAATTGTAGCTTCTGCGCTTCGAATTGACTGTTTCAATGAGGGCAGTTGAGCCCCAGGTGGCAGAGGGCCACTTAGCAAAGAAGGCCTGACCAAGAGTATGAACGAGCAACTTCAATCGCGGTGATTAGGCCCTTCAAGTTAACGTGCCATTCAGGCGTTCTGCATCCAAGCTATTTCCTCATGTTTTTCACGGAACTTCATCGAATCAGCCAAACCCAAGAATAACAGTATATAATATTGAGTAATAAATTTAAATATTTAGGTTCGTGGTTCGCCTTGTAGGGGAACCCATTACTTGTGGACAACTGAAAGAATTCTGCGGAAGGAAACCAATCCGTCCGAAGAGAACCTGCCATCCGTGTCTACGAGATGAAGCTTTGGTCGATACAGGGGACGATTTCAAGGAAGAATCTACCAAAGACTTTATAGCTACAAATAAGGTCTCATCTAGTAGGTCATAGGAACTCCTCTTTAGCTACCGCCAACTGATGAAAAAGCGGAAGGTAGAAAGTAGGAACGTAGCATTTATAGGCATTCTTCCGAGAATGAGGGTGGCGGGGATTTTCTATGGAAAAGGTTTATACATTAACGTCCTTAACGTTCTCTTTCAAAAAGAATGGTTTAACTTAATCAATCTTCGAAGTGAATTTTACGAGCGCAGAGCTATTCGTGAGAGACAGAATGCACATGAATGGGGTAATGTCACCGAGACTATGAAGACTTTTAAATAACTTTTGATGGACTTCCCGACAGGACTTCATCAGAGACTGAGGAAGGATATTAAGGTGCAGATCACAAGAACGTAATAATCATGCAAACAACCAAAGTTCTAGAAGTCTGATATGACATTTGTTAGGATTTTACACAATCGCGTGCTGTTTAAAAGGTAAGAACAATGAATTAAAGGGTTTAGTTGCGACAGATTTAGATATTATTGCAGTTACAGAAAGTGTTAAAACGGACATTATTAGAGAATTTAACTTACCTCGTTATGAAAATTTTAATAAGGATAGGTCTAGAGAAAGAGGTTGACGTGTTATTTTATACATAAATACAAACTAGTCACGATAATAAAACACACCAATATAGATATTACGTCTAAAATTTTGACTATCGAGCTTGTGATAAATAGTAATAAAATCAATTTTGTCACGCCATATTACCCACCAAGGAATATAGAAGAACAGTACAATAATATCATTTTCTAAAAGTTTTCTGTCTTAATTAGACAAAAATTAGCAATTATATTCGGTGACTGAAAATATTCCGAACGTATATTTTCTAAATAAAACTGCAGACAAGTAAAGCAAGGTCAACAGAATTAAGTCGCGTGCTATCAATTTTCTGACCTTAAAAATTTCAAAATTCCCGAGGTAACCTTAGGAGGACCTTGTCAATTATATCATTCGAAAGGGAATGTCAAACAACGTAAGCGTTTCAAATATCGTTAGAATCGACCGAATAGTTACGATGTTATTACCAAAACCGCATTGAAAAGTAAAATGATTACCATCCACCGATCGACCTACGCACCGACATAGAAATTTTGACATATGAAGCCAGGCAATGGCTTCGCCACTCGCCCCTACGAGGGAGAGGGGGGAGCTTAAGCTTCGCTACTAAGATTAAAATTTAAATCTAAAAAAAAACAGCCATGGTTAAATTTTTATCAATTTTCTGAATTCGCCAATTATACTAATTTTAAATAGGAACTCTAAACTAAGTTTCCTCCCTTTCAAAATATCACGTTGCTAAAATATAGTTATAAAAGACGATATATAAAAATAAATTTTCTGAACTTCACCATTTGTAATTCTTTGGGCCTTAAAAAATTCACAAAATTTCGATACTTATATTTATTTCTGAACTTCACCATTTTGTTTTTTATATATAAAAAACATAAGTCATAATCAAACTAAGATGAAATTATTATTCAAATGCTCAAAAAAATCCCCTTCTTAAATTATAGTTATTGATGATGATGAAGATGATGATGATGATAAATAATTTGAGAGTGCAGACGTTGATTTAACGTGACACCAATGATCATAATATAATTCGAATCAATCTAAATATTTCTTAAAGGGTAAAGAGAGCTCTTCTCATCCCGAAATTTAATTCTTATAATTTGGGGATTTTAAGAATACGCTTAAAATTTTGAAATTGGGCTGAATTTTTTGATGTTGAAAACGCGCAAGGTACTCAATCATGATTTCCAGTGTTCCTTTTTTTCTATATAACGAAATAGTGTGCGATGAGTATCAATGTTTTAATTGAAGGAAAAAGAGTTCCGTGGATAAATTCTGAATTTAAAAAGTGCATAAGAGGACGTAACCAACTGTATAAAATTTCGAAAATCATCAATAGTGTCGATAATCACAATCTATATCTTTATTATTTATCATCGCTTGGTCAATTACCAAATATGAAGACAAAAAGATCCAGAAAAAAAAAACTAGCGTCACGTCAAAATACAAGCCTAAATATTTGTATAGATATATAAATAACTCGCAAGCCAATTAAATAATACATCCCCCTTCAGGATGCCGAAGGTATCCTAGGTGACAGTCAGAACTAGGTAGTGAAAATATTAGATAAACATTTTGTTGAAGTTATTTCAGTTCAAGATAGAAATAACTTTCCTAAGATAGAAGACGTAAAAGAAATTAGTTTTTATATTAGGAAAATGAAAATATCCAAAACACCGTGCCCCGAGAAATTCTAGCCAATTCGCCTTAAAGAATTAGAAAGTGAACTTATGAAACCACATTGTACAATATTTAAAAGGACTATTAACAAGGAAAGAGTTACTAAGGAGTTCAAGAATGCAAATATACACCAATTTTCAGAAAAGGCATAATGAGCGATCCTGGAAATTTTCGCCCAATATCCCTTACTTCGGTCGTTGATAAACTCTTAGAATCTATTCTTAGAGATAGGATCGTGGAGTATCTGGAGGTAAATAGCTTAAACACTGATACAAACATTGCTTTCGGCGAAGACACTCGTGCTTAACTAATTTACTTGGTGGTTTTGAAAAAATGATCACAACGTTTGACCAGATAAAGCTGAAAATGCATTTTGTCTCTATTTTAAAAAAGATTTTAACAACGCTCAATATAAAATAAAATGGCCCGAAATATGGGGCAGTGTACAAAAATGAAATGAAAGCTGGCTTGAAAACCGTAGTAAGAGAGTTGTTGTCAATGGAAATAGTTCATTAAGGGCATCATTCACTAACGGTGTTCCTCATGAGTTTGTTGCCGCACCCTTGGTTTTTTAAATATATATATATATATATATATATATATATATATATATATATATATATATATATATATATATATATATATATATTTAAATGATTTGAAACTAATTTACTATGTAAATTCTCAAAATTTGCTGATGACATGAAACTTGACACAGGGGCAAAAAATCATAATGATGTGAAAACTTGCAAAAAGACTAGGATAGATTAATAAAATGATCTGAAAAGCGGCAGATGCAAATCACGCTTGAAAAATAAAATGTAATGTACATAGGTCATAATAATCTCAAATGAGATTATAACTTGGGTGCTCAAATTTAAATTTTAAACAATAAAAATGGAAAAGGATTTTGGTGTCTTAATTTGGATGAGCTCAAATTTTCGAAAAGGACAAAGGGTTCTAGGATACATAGTTAGCTAGACATTTGGGATTAAAATGGAAATATATTATTCTACTCTTACATAAAACACTGGTAAGACTGGTAAGACTTCATTTGGACTCTCCGCCCATTTCTGGTCTCCATATATACAAAACAACGTAATATTGCAACGCGTCCAGCGTCGATAAACGAAATTAATTCACTAAAAGATCCTATCTGCACGGGCTAACTTATTAAAGTAATTAAATTACTAATTGGGTTTATTAATACATATTTTGACTTAATATTTAAGTTAAATAGTCAAACTGCAACTAAAAATCAACACTTTTAAACCAGGAAACAAAAGAGTTAATACTGCAATAGCACATAATTTATTTTCTTATAAAATAACAGACTTGGAATGGCATATATAAGAATGTCTTTGAAAGCACTGCAGTAAATATATTTACGAATATAATCAATAAATATTAATTTAAAATTTTACATTGTAGGAATATGAGTTGTGAAAACTAATTCTTAATCCATATCCTCTCTTTCTTCACGTATTGTAAACCTCTGACTTCCATCGTTTGGCTTCTTTTTTTAGCTTACCTCGAGTAGATCTTGGATGCATTCCTAGTTTATGATTCTATAATAACACACGAGAGTGTAAGCTAAAATAAATTTTTTTTCTGAATATTCCAGAATAGCTCCCCTCCTTTCCCTAAGGGAAGATTTTAAAAAGAATTTCAAGAAATGCGTCAATTGTGCCAAAGACCGTCGGACTCTGGCCATGAAGTGCTTCACCTGAAAAGAAACCATTGGGAGAATAAATTACTACAAGAAACAGAAAAAGATAAGAAAATCTTCGCCCCCAAATTACATTTAGTGACCACAAATCAAATAGCATAGACCAATGTTCACAAAGGAAAAGGGAAGCAATCTATTAATGCCCTTTTAAATAGTGTACTCGACCCTACTTTCAAATTTAAACCAGTCAAAAGAATAAAAATATCGCATAAAGTCAACTTGCTCAAGGAAAACCCACAATTAATCAAAAGTGTTGTGCGAACAGTGGAGTCACAAAGCTCAATTGTGTTTGAGGATAAATGGATGGCATGAGAAGAGAAACGGTCCTTAGGAATATTTTTTTTGTTATGTGCAGTGTAATTTATTTATTATTGAATTCTAATCAATTTATTGTTTGATTTAAAGATTTTGGCATTTGAGTAATTCATTTGCCTTGCGCAAATATAATTTTGGTTACCTTCACTACAATTCAGAGAAAACGTAAAGGAAATTTTACCATTTATAGAGACGTTCGCAACAACAAAATTCTGTTTCCCCCTCAAAAAATCATTATTACCCTTTCAGTTATACTCATTTATATTTCGGTTCGCTTTTTCGTGGTGCACACTGCCCATTTCAATGAATGAGAATAAATCTTAAGCTGCTTGGCTGGATTTTTGAGCGTTGTGAGGTGGACCTATCAACATAAAATGAGCTGCTTTCTTACCCGCGATGGACATTATATTTATGCTATCCTTTTCATTTTCTTGATAAAGGCCTTCAGTTAGCTAAAGAGTCTTTTTATCGTTTTGAACCTCGTTTTGAAGGCCTCATCCCCTATTGCGTAAAATGTATCGATTGCTCTAAATATTGATTTGGCCAATCAGGTAATTGTTTAAAAAAACGAATTTCTCAGCATAAATATAATGTCCGCACGGGGAAAAAAGCAGTTCATTTTATGTTCATATGTCATATCTTAATCACAATATTGATTGGAATTCGCTAAAATCATCTGTCATAATAACGACACAATTTCGCGACATATCATTGAATCGACTTTTATTAGTAAATTCCCAAATTTTAATTTTAGTCCTGGCTTATATAAACTCGATGGTTATTTTTAAAATTATATTTACAATGCACTGTCGAAACTTTTAATTTGAGACTAAATATTTATATTAATCTTAAGAAACTATTTAATTTTATTTTTTGTCCATCTATGTAGACTTATGTTTATGTTTATGTATTTATTTTCTTTTAAGTCAAGTTTTTAGAACATTTGTACTTATTCTACCTTGGTTTTTCAATCCTGACCTCTGATGTTAATCTCTCGTTAAGATTTTCTCCCTTCCTAATTGCTTAGGCGGTATTTTAATCCTCTTGTCAACTTTTAGTCTTTTGAATTTACCTGATTTTGTGATAGAACGGTTTGAGGCCGCTTAATTTCAACCGCTATCACATGTTATTTAGAAACACGTTGCAAACCACGTGAATCTTCGCCTTGAAGCCAGGCGCGTTATCGTCCCACCTGAGTCAATATTTAACCAAGAAAGCTCATCCCCTCCCCCCCACGTTTCGCCCCATGCGCCGACCTCGCCAGATTGAGTTAGGCTTATGGGCAGATAAGGTATTGTTCTCAGGCGCGGCTGGGCATTCCCTCGAAGCCCACACTCCATTGTCCCCTACGCAAAGGGGATTGCTCGACTATTTATATGGAAACTTTACCAATAAGAGAGATTCAGATCCAGATTTCCTTCGCGAAACATTACGCCCATCCGGTCTCCCCTGTTGCACCAGTGCCCTCTACCTCGAGATCCACCATCATTGTCCAGAAGAGGACAATATCGCTTGAGTGCCAAGGTTCGAGCCTTCAAGACGCCAAGTCCACAAGGCCTCTCCTGTTGTTCAGAAAGAGAAAAACGTTAGAACTGCCATTGTTCTTTGAGCATGTTAACAAGAGACAGTTATCACCCCCTCCTGCTGTTCAGAAAGAGAATAACATTAGAAACGCCATTGTTCTTTGAGCCCGTAGACAAGAGACGGTTCTCACCCTCCACCCCTGTTGTTCAGAAAGAACAACAACGTTAGAACAGCCATTGTTCTTTGAGCCTGTAGACAAGAGACGATTTTCACCCCCCCCTGCTTTTCAGGAGAGATCAACGTAGAACAGCCATTGTTCTTCCAGCCCGTTCGTCAAGAAACGGTTCTTATTCCCAAGACGTCACGTCAGGATCATTTAATTCCCCCTCTTCGGCTGGAACTCGCCAGCGGACCGAAGAGTCCTTCGCGTCGCCTTCCTGTGCACAACAACTTTTAATTACGTAAGCTGAACATTACATTTGAGTATTTAACCTTTTTTTCAACCCTATCATGTGCTTTAAATGGTTTAGCGAACCATCCCATCCCTTTAATTTTCATTTGTTTAACTTTTTAAATCTCTCCCAAATCTTAATCCTCGGATTAGCCAGATTTCCCACGACCCTTTCCATTCTCTGTTAATGTCAATATTTTCCGTTTTGTGTGTTGTTGATAGTTTTATTAATAAAACTCTATTTCATTAATGATAGCCATATTATTATCCTTGAGCTCAGTTCCACTTCTTAAGCATATTGAAGATAAATAATATCGGTCAACCAGATGACCACGCACTCTAAATATAATTGAATAGTTCCCTCAACGAATAGTTATATATGGTATATCGTCGAGAGTCCATTCTACGACATATATATATATATATATATATATATATATATATATATATATATATATATATATATATATATATATATATATATATATATATATACTATTTAAATTTGGTATCAAGTGTGTAAGGTTTAACGCTATATCTTTGCAAACACTGGTCTCAGTCGATTAAAGCATAGTGTTATTCGTTATAAGAATAGAGTATAGTAGTTCCTTTTTGTTTTAACGATTGCTATCCCCTTTTTTTGAAACTTAAGAAGATGGAGTAGCTCAAGGAACTGTTACAATAATTTGTTTGTGTTTTTTTTTGTGTGATTTTAGTCATTGGTTATCTAGATCGAGAAACCAATTACGAATAGGTCAGTGCCCATAATTAGGTAGGCTAACTCTCTAGAAGGCATAATTCTTATTGCAAGGAATTTAGTTGGTTGACTATTGCGCCCCCAAGTGCAAATATGACTCAGTTCGAAATCTTCAAAGCGCAAGGAGAATCCTTGGGATTTTCCGGAAAAGAATTAATTGAGTACGTTCAAGAGGAGCAAAGAACGGAAAGAGAAAAGTTGAGAGAAGAAAAAGAAAGAGAAAGAGAAATCCAACGAGAACAAGCAGAAAGATAAAGAGAAATCCAACGAGAAGAAAGAGAAATCTAACGAGAAGAAAAAGAAAGAGAAAGAGAAATCTAACGAGAAGAAAGAGAGGAACGGAAAAGACAAGCTGAGCTTTACCATCAGATTGAAATAGCTCGTGTAGAAGCCGAAATACAATCACCACTTCACGTTCAGAAGCCCCGCCCAATCTCCCACTTAAGCTCCCCAATTTCAGGGATGGAGAGGATTTCGGAGCATTTTTAGCCCACTTCGAAAAGATCCTCGAGATCAATAACATGGATCTGGAGGCTGAAGGTGTAGCAAGATTACTTCCCTTGTTAATTTGTAAATTGCGCGAAATTTTCATTTTTTTACCATCTGAATGTCCACTTAACTAAGAAAGAAGCCCAGGAGCCCGTCCCCCTCAGAACCCCGATACCGTCCGAATTCTCGGAGATCTTTAACCAGGACTTTAGGACGGCACAGAAGGAGTGTGAAGTACTAACACCCTTATGGGATAAGGCCCAAGACAAGGACACGGAGACTATCCGTGGACCCAAAGAAAAAAAGTGCCCCCAACGCGCCCATGGAGATACGTTCGTAGCACTGGACGAAACATCGGCGCTTGAAGAGGATTACCCCGCGGAGTCCCTTAATGTAATACAGACAGTGTGTATCCAACCTGATGCCGATTACCCTCTTCCTTCCCTACCAGGCGAGTCTTTTGAACCCTCTGACCTGGAGTTCGACGCGCAGCTGACACCACATCAAAAGAGTTAGCTACAAGAACTATTATGTCAGTTCGACGACGTTATTTCAGACAAGCCTGGATGCGCTACTAGTTTCGATCATGATATTAAATTAACAACCTTAGAACCCATCCGTTCAAAACCCTATCCCATGCCGATTCATTTACGCCAAGCTTTTAACGCCGAAGTTGATAATTTAATTAGTTTAGACATAATAGAACCGTCCACCTCTAGTTATTGTTCCCTAATCGTCATGGTAAAGAAACCTGATGGCTCTTATCGGATGTGCATCGACTTCCGGAAGTTAAATTCGGTAACTGTGTTCGACGCCGAGCCAACCCCGTTGGTAGACCAAAACCTCTACCTGTTTGAAAACGCCAAGTTCATTTCAGAACTCGATTTGTGAAAGGCGTATTATCAAATTCCCTTCCGGCCCGATGTGAAAGCATATACCTCCTTTGCAACGGAGAAAGGCTTAATGCAATTTAAGCGCCTTCCTTTTAGTCTCGTCACTGCTTGTAGCAACTATAACCGTCTCATGAGAAGGTTGTTAGATGGACTTCCGAATGTATCCTTTTACTTCGATAACGTCTACGTCGCTACTCGTGAATGGAGCCACCATTTAACCACCCTATTAGCTCTCTTCGAGCGACTGCCGAAAATGGCCTTACCATTGGCCCCAGCAAATGCCATTTTGCCCACGAAACCATAAAATACTTGGGTTTCAAAATAGGACAAAGCCAGTTAGGTCCCCAAGAGAACAAGATTAAGGCAATCGCCGACATGCCCCTCCCCAATACTAAGAAGCAATTAAAATCATTCCTAGGATCAGCTTCTTACTATCGGCGATTTGTCCCGAATTTCGCTGCAATTTCGGCGCCCCTCAGTTCACTTTTAAAAAAGAATTCCCCCGATCGTCTACGTTGGAATGATGTCGCTGTTTTCCATTTTAATCAGCTCAAGAGTAAGCTCATTTCTGCCCCCATTTTAAAGTTGCCCAACCCGGAAAAATCCTTTGGGATTAAGAACGACGCGAGCAACGAGGGCATTGGAGGTGTACTCCTTCAATATGAGGATGACGGAACGAGTCATCCAGTTGCATATGCTTCTCTCCAATTATTACCACGCGAAAAGAGATATGCCACTATAGAGAAGAAAGCTCTATCAATTATCTGGGATATAGACAAATTTAAAATGTTCTTGATAGGAAAAGAATTTCAGATAGAAACTGACCACCGCCCGTTGTCCTATATTCGGAATGTACGACACTCCAACGGCTGAATTATGCGCTGGAGTTTACTCTTGCAAGAGTATCAATTTAAGATAAATTATATAAAAGGTTCCGATAACCAGGTTGCTGACGCACTCAGTAGGAATGCGTTACCAAATAATGTAGATTAAGTGTATTCGTTGGGTAGGATCTCCATTTATGTATATACCGTCTTGTACGACTTAAATTAGATTCTCTTGTAATATAATTAGTTAATGTATATGTCTGAATTTTTTGGCTGAATATCTATTTTTTCGTATGTATATATATTTATACCCATTAAATTACGTATAAATTATTTTGTCACATATGTACTAATTTTATATCATTTCATTGCTCCATGCCCCTTTTATGATTAAGTTTGTATTAAAGGTTATTTTCCCCTATAATCAAAAGATCAAAATAATCATATGTATTGAGGTAATACTAGTTAGGTGCATGAAGGTACGGTCGGTACAAGAAAACGAGTTCCCCACAACGAAGCTCTATCGTTGTCCCTTCTCTCTTTTTTTTTCTAGGTGACGAATTCCCATGGAATGGAAGGGTGTGATAGAACGGTTTGAGGCCGCTTAATTTCAACCGCTATCACATGTTATATAGAAACACGTTGCTACACACGTGCATCTGCGCCTTGAGGCTGGGCGCGTTATCGTCCCACCTGAGTCAATATTTAACCAAGGAGGCTCATCCCCCCCACGTTTCGCCACAGGCGCCGACCTCGCCAGATTGAGTTAGGCTTATGGGACAATAAGGTATTCTTCTCAGGCGCGGCTGGGCATTCCCTCGAAGCCCCGACTCCATTGTCCCCTACGCCAAGGGGATGGCTCGACTATTTATATGGAAACTTTACCAATAAGAGAGATTTAGATCCAGATTATCTTCGCGAAACATTACGCCGATCCTGTCTCACCTTGTGCACCAGGGCCCTCTACCTCGAGTTCCACCATCATTGTCCAGAAGAGGACAATATCGCTTGAGTGCCAAGGTTCGAGCCTTCAAGACGCCAAGTCCACAAGGCCTCCCCTGTTGTTCAGAAAGAGAACAACATTAGAACAGCCATATTTCTTTGAGCCCGTTGACCAGAGACGGTTCTCACCTCCCCCCCCCTGTTGTTCAGAAAGAGAATAACATTAGAACAGCCATTGTTCTTTAAGCCCGTAGACAAGAGACGGTTCTCACCCTCCCCCCTGTTGTTCAGAAAGAGAACAACGTTAGAACGGCTATTGTTCTTTGAGCCCGTAGACAAGAGAAGGTTCTCACCCACCCTGTTGTTCAGAAGAGAACAACGTAGAACAGCCATATTATGATAGCCATATTATTATCCTTGAGCTCAGTTCCACTTTTTAAGCATATTGAAGATAAATAATATCGGTCAACCAGATAACCACACACTCTAAATATAGTTGAATAGTTCTCCCAACGAATAGTTATATATGGTATATCGTCGAGTGTCCATTCTACGACAGATTTAATGATCTTAGTTTGTATTTATCTTTCTTTTTTTCTGTCACTCTTCGCTCCTCCTAATGTTTCTATCATATTAATTAATTTTGTTGATTGGTTTTTTGCTTTTTTGTGGGCATTACCTCTCTTCTGTATCATCCTTATATATATTACAATTTTCAATACTTCTGTTATTTCTTGATAAAGAACTAGAAATAAAGTTCGAAAGTACTTGGAATCCTCGTATTAATTTTCACTGTGGGCTTGGTTGTATATATATATATATATATATATATATATATATATATATATGTCGTAGAATGGACTCTCGACGATATACCATACATGACTATTCGTTGAGGGAACTATTCATTTATATTTAGAGTGCGTGGTGTCTGGGTTGACCGATATTATTTATCTTCAATATGCTTAAGAAGTGGAACTGAGCTCAAGGATAATAATATGGCTATCATTAATAAAATAGAGTTTTATTAATAAAAACTATCAACAACACACAAAACGGAAAATATTGACATAAACATAGAATGGAAAGGGTAGTTGGAAATCTAGCTAATCCGAGGATTAAGATTTGGAAGAGATTTAAAAAGGTAAAACAAATAAAAATTAAAGGGATGGGATCGCTCGCTAAACCATTTAAAGCACGGGATAGGGTTGAAAAAAGGTTTAAATACTCAAAGCTAACGTTCAGCTTACGTAATTACACGTGTTGTGCGGAGGAAGGCGACGTGAAGGAATCTTCGGTCCGCTGGCGAGTTCCAGCCGAAGAGGGGGAATTAAATGATCCTGACGTGACGTCTTGGGAATGAGAACCATTTCTTGGCGAACGGGCTTCAAGAACAATGGCTGTTCTACGTTGTTTTCTTCTGAACAACAGGGGGATGAGGTGAAAACCGTCTCTTGTCTACGGGCTCAAAGAACAATGGCTGTTCTACTGTTGTTCTCTTTCTGAACAACAGGGGGGAAGGGTGAGAACCGTTTCTTGTCAACTGGCTCAAAGAACAATGGCTGTTCTAATGTTGTTCTCTTTCTGAACAACAGGGGTGAAGGGTGAGAACCCTTTCTTGTCAAGATGCTCAAATAACAATGGCTGTTCTAACGTTGTTCTCTTTCTGAACAACAGGGAAAGCCTTGTGTACTTGGCGTCTTGAAGGCTCGAGCCTTAGCACTCAAGGGATATTGTCCTCTTCTGGACAATGAAGGTGGATCTCGAGGTAGAGGTCCCTTGGTGCACAAGGTGAGACTGGATCGTAGTCATGTCTCGCAAAGAAAATCTGGATCTGGAATCCTCTCTTAGTGGTAAAGTTTCCGTATAAATGGTCGATACATCCCCTTGGCGTATGGGACAATGGAGTGGGGGCTTCGAGGGAATGCACAGCCGCGCCTGAGAACAATACCTTATCTGCCCATAAGCCTAATTCAATCTGGCGTGATCGGGGCATGGGGCGAACAGGGGTGGAATAAACTTCCTTGGTTTAATATTGACTCAGGTGGGACGATAATCACGCCCGGCTTCAAGGCGAAGATGCACGTGGGTAGCATCCTGTTTCTAAACAACATGTGATAACGGTTGAAATTAAGCGGCTTCAAACCGTTCTATCAAAAAATATATATATATATATATATATATATATATATATATATATATATATATATATATAAAACAACAGTCGACATTTTCTCACCCTATCTAATTTACTCTTTTTTCAAAGATATATTTCAATAATTAATTATTCACGATATGCATTATCGCTATATTTGTAGCCTCCAGACTTTATTTCAATACTGTTAATCGATTAGCATATAAACCTAATTCAGATTTAATCTATTAGGCCAGAAGATGCTCTAAATATAGCCATTAAGGAGAAAAAATAACGAATTCAGGTATTTTCTTCGCCATCGGATTCTTACTCCGTATCAAATTATGTCTCGACAGGCGAAGTCCCTTACACTATTTTTATTCTTCATATGGGTCTGAGGGACCACGGCACCTAACGAGGTTTCCTTCAACTCTTCCTGAAGCAACAAAAGCTCTCTATGGATGGTCAATTCCTCAAAATTTGCTCTGCTTCAGAGGTATTTCCTAAGTTGTTGTATTTTAACTTGTATCGCTTCTCTCTTTACTCTATGGAATTTTAATAAAAATCCATTTAAAACCTGCTAAACAATGAAATAAATTTAAGCCCAGCTTAAATGCTCTACATATTTTTTCTTCTTGATTCCTTGAGTGCTCTCAGTAAAGTGAAAAGTGAATTAATTTCGGTTAAACATAGTTTTCCGTGAACAAACATAAACTTTTAAAAAAAAATGGTCTATTCTTTTCGGTTTCTTAGTCCTTTCACTTGGACTTCAGTTTCCTATATCGCAAATTAAACATAAATAGTCTATTTGCTTTAGTCCCTTTGAAAAGCTGCCCATGATTTTTCTACTATTCCGAGAAATACGAGGGGCGGTCAATAAGTTTTGCAATTCGGATATATAGAAACGAGATATGAGGAAAAGTGTTTTATTATTTTTCAATATAACTACTCTCGACCTCAATGCGCTTGCGCCACTTGTCCCTGAGGCTTCGAATTCCCGACAGCCAGAAATCTCCCGACTGCTGTTCAATCCACTCCTGGACGGCGAGCTGGACATTTTCATCATCCCCAAACTGGCGTCCACGCAGTGCAGCCTTGAGTTGGCGGAATAAAAAGTAGTCGCTAAGGGGCAGATCTGGACTGTAGGGGGGATGGTTCAGCTCCTCGAATCCGCACTCGAGCAGGGCAGCTTGTGCAACTCTGGCCTTGTGAACTTTGACGACGTTGAAGTCGATCATGGGGCGTGAGGTATCTAGGGACCCAACAGGCAGAGACCTTGGTCATGGCCAAATTGTCGTGGATGATGTTGATAACACTTCCATGTGATATTCCAAGTTCTCGCTCGATTTCTTCGACCTTCACCCATCGATTTTCGAGGATCATCTTCTCCACACGGGCTGCATTGTCTTCGTTGGTCACGTCTGACGGGCGTCCTGGACGTGGGTCATCCTTAAGGGACTCACGACTATGGCGGAACTCCTTATTCCAGCGAGCAATGGTTGCATAGGAAGGGGCGGTATCGGTGTACACTTCAACCATGCGTTTATGGATCTCTTTTGCATTCTTGCCTTTCTGATCAAAACTTTGATCCCTGCGCGGTGCTCAACCTTCTCCATTGTTGAAAAATTTGTGACTGACGATCTGCGATCAGCTACTGCTTCTTAAGTAGACGAGGCAGGAGCGTGCGGCAGCAGGTCCTGACTTGTCATAACTTGTCCTAAAACCCCCATAAACAGCGATCCCCCTTCCTCTGTTTTGCCCTACCGATTCGCAAAACTTAATGACCGCCCCTCGTAGTAAATTCAGTAATTTCTAACCAGTGTATCCGAAGTCTCATAACATAAATTATATCGCAACTAAATTACAGCACTCACTGAACCACTGGACAAAGTAACTTCCCGTCTTTAGGACGACTTTAACTCTACTGGCTCGAGCTATGGTTTTCTCTATGGTCTTCCGAAGGTGCATAGAGTGGGTATTTCTTTACGTCCCATCATGGCTACTTACTCTCTCCCTAATTATAAAACTGGAGAAATATCCATTTAAGCTACTAAACCCGTTCGTCTTAAACGTATATATATATATATATATATATATATATATATATATATATATATATATATATATATATGCAGAGTTTATTAAAGACCAAAGTATATTTCGACTTTATTAATTTTCTTTGAAAACTTTCCATTTTTCTTATTATCTTTTTTACTTCATCTTGTAGAGGGTAAACAATTTCTCCCACGTTCATCTCTTTTTTTTAAATGAAATGTTTTTGGTAAAAACCAAACTTGACTTTAATTGCTGAGCTTTCGATCTATGAGTTCATCTTCAGAGTGTCTTTCCTCCTTTATTAGTGAGGAATGGTGGAGTCAGAATAAAAATGGGAATGAAAAGAAGATAATAATAATTGGGGAGGAGGGGGGATTGGAGAGTAGTTGTGTGTAAGAGTGTAAATTGCCAGGATACTGCCTGATCTCTTCTCTTTTTTATATTTCTTTGTTTGTTTATTCTTTCTGAGTTTGATTTGTTGTTACTTCTATTAAATTATTCTTGAACATTCTACATAATTCAGTTTGTGCTTTTCAGTAGAGTTTCCTTTCGGGTAGCGTTTCTTCTAATTAATTATTATTTAAATTTTCTATATAAATATATATATATATATATATATATTTATTTTATATATTTATTTATTTATTTATTTAATGTGTTCCTCCTGTAGTAGGCAGTGCCTGCTACTCGGGAATTTTTTCTGGAATCGGTTCCTTTGTGGTGTCGTTAATTCTTCGCTTGTATCTTCGAGCCTTTCCTCGATTTTTGTCCAGATATTCTTTGCCCGCTTTTCTAGGGTTTAATTTATTCGGTCAATATTGCCTGTTTCTCTTATTTCTAAGATTCTTTTTCTATCTCTTCTTCTTGTATCCGTGATCAAATAAGCCGCCTTATTTTGAATTCATTGTAATTTCTTTTTTCAAGATTTCGAGTTCGTGTGTAATGGTATCGGTGGATATACCAGGACGGATTCAACAAACGCTCTGTATAGCGCCTTTTTCTTTTTCGATTTAAATTCTTAAGGTTGTAAATCAGCCTTAGGCCTGATTTTGCCTTGGCTGTCTGGGTTTTTATATGGTTGTGGCATCCTCTTGTACCTATGTCTAGGCCTAACACATTTCCTTGGGTTGAGTATTGGTACTCGATTCCGTCGACGTTAATTTGATTTTTTTCTTCTTAGAATTGGAATAATCTGGAATTTTGTGACATTGGTCTTAATCTTCCAATTTTTTTCAAAGTCGTTCATTTTTTTATTTCTCGTTCGGGGGTTCTTGCTTGCCATCTGGGGGTCGTGGAGCGTAATGAGATGACCTGGTTAATATCGTCTGCTTACTGAATATTCATAGAGTATGGTGAAATTGGAGGTGGGAGGTCTGCTGTAAAGATACAGTACAAGGTGGGGCTCAGGCACCCCTCCTGTGGGACCCCCGTTTGGAGATTAAAGATGGGGTCTTCTAGTCCTTCGATACTTAGTCGTATATATGCCTTCCTGTGGGTTAGATAATCAGCCAGGAGTCTTTCTATCCTGATACCGAGATTGAACTGAAGAAGTTTATATTTTACTCCTTCGACCCATACCTTGTCAAAGGCCTTCTCGACATCACGGAGGACCACGTCCACGTAACCCTTTTTGGCAGTGGCTTGCGCTAACTTTTCTGTAATGACTGTTAGAGCCATGGTAGAGTCTCTTTCTTTCCTGAATCCATACTGATGTTTAGTATATTTGTCTGTTTCTTCGAGGGAAGTGTCCAGTTTCCCGTTCACGATCTTTTCGAAAACCTTCCCCAGGAAATTCAGCAGCGAAATCGGCCTATAGCTCGAGACCAGGTTTGATGGCTTCCCTTGTTTTGGCAGAAAAACCATCTTCGCTACTTTGAACTTCTCATGGAAGGTTCCTATATTTAGATAGGTATTGAATAGGTTTTTTAAACAATTAAGTATGTTTACGGGGGCCTTCTCGTAATTGTACTTGGTTAGGCCTGTTGACCCTGGTGCCTTTTGTTTGAAGGCGTTAATGACTCTTTTAATTTCCTCCGTGGTTATGCTGGCTCCTAGTCCAAGGTGTTCTTCTACTCTGTTATCTATTCCTTTTTCTGGTGTAAGTCTGTAAATATTGGTTCTTTGGAATTCGGCGACTCTTCTCTCTGTCTCCCTATCGAATCCTTCGTTATCTGCCTCTTCTATTGAGTAAATTTTGCTCCAGTGGTCTCTGAATTTTTTTTTCTATTTCTTCATTACTCCTCAGATATTTGTTATTATTATCCGTGATTTTAATTGGTTTCCTTGGTGGTATGCCTTTGATTATCTTTATTAGCCTCCATGCCTCATTTACATCTTTTGATGTTTCCGTTTTACTTACCATTTTTTTCCACATTTCTTCTTGTTGTTCTTCAATTAGAAAAACGATTTCACCTTTCATTTGTCTGAGTTCTTCACTTCTCTGTCGATTCGTGCCATGGTCTCTTATTTTTTGGTATTTCTCTCTGATTCTCTTTGCCTTCTTTTTCATTTCCGTTGTCTACTTTGTGTGTGGCAATGTTTTGAATTTGGTTTTCGGTACGGCCTGTTCGTCGGCCTATATTAATGTTCTGATCAGACTGTCTGTCATCGTCTAGTTCTTCCCGGTTTTTCCAGGGCGGGTTCGATTGGGAGTATTTTTCCAGTATTAATGTGAATTTTGACTAGTCCGCTCTCTTATACGACTTCCTGGGACTTATGGGAACCATTATTGGATTCTGGTTAATGGTTACTAGAATTCCAATGTGGTCATTACAAGAGATGGGGATTAGTTCCATATAGATTTTATATGGAAAGTTTAGTGATGCCATTACTATATCTGGGTGGGTGCAGGCTCGCCCAGTTATATAGGTCGGGAAGTCAGGGACTACTCTTTCGAGTATATTCCTGTCCATTATGAGTTCTAGGTTGCAGCCGTCGTTGTTTTTGGTGAGTTAGCCTGATTCTTGCAGACGTGCATTCAGATCCCCCACTATGATCGTAGGATTATTTTTTTTAAATATCTCCATCACTGAGTGGACTGGAATGTACGAGCGGCGGGGAGGTAGGCCTCACGGCAATGTAAGCCTTGCCCACTTTGCGTTCTTGAGGGTATCTCATGTTCTTCCTTATTGCAATGCCTGTGCCTTCATATTTTCCTCCAGTAGGGTTATTTTTTATGGCGTCGTCATTGGTGATTTTCATGTGTTCGGTGTCCTTAATGTCATGTTCTGAGATACAAATTATATCTGCATCCAGATTCCTGAATATATTGCCATACTGGATGGCTTTACTCTTCCACACGTCGGTGTTAAGATGTAAGATTTTAAGTTTGCTGTTTGTGTTATCCATTGTAGTAGTTTTGTTTCTTAACGTTATCCTTGGTATTTTTAAATCTGCCGTTAACGAGGCAAAGGGTAGGCCTTCGGATTACCATGCTTTCCCTTTCTCATCATAGCTTACGGTGTTTTCCGCAGGTCGACCCGCTTCGAGGCTACAATTTTGGGGCCTAAATTTCTTTAACTTACCAGCCTAGTTTAGATGGAGAAGCGACTCATTCCTCCCCCACTTTGTGCCCCACTTCCCTTTTCCCCCTTCAGGCTAAAGGATATAAATGGGGACGTGAGGCCTTTTAATTTATTCTGTTGTGAAGATCCTGCCTGATTGCTCCGCTGAATCGTTGTCCGTCACTTACCTTGACGTTATCAATTTTTGGAGACCCGTACTGGATTCCTTCGTGCAGCAAGGATTTTATGCCATTGATTCCTACCAGCGTTGTCGCTGCTCCTCTGTCGGCTGCATCAAATTATGCTCTTCCAGTTACGTTTGCAAGTGTTCTGCTCCTTGGAAAACCGTTCACATTGGGCATGTGAAAGCTCTCCCCTAGTCAACTCTCCACCTTCTCTTTGGGGAATTTTGTCATATCGAATTCCTTATCTCGGATCGTTGGGCGTTCCAAGTGATCGTTCTCCGTGCTTCCGACGCCTTTAACCACGATATCACCGTCTGTGGGTTTCTCTTCGCCGGAGACCGCCATCTCATTCAACCCTGTCGACTTGGGTCAAATTCACTCAGTGTCGCCGAGCCTCTTTCACCTGGGTTCCTGACGTGGGTTATTGCTTCACTGCTCTGGTGTCAGGTATTTTGGAGTGTCTCTTTCTTCTTACGTCCCCTTTAAATTAATTAGGTGTTATAAGTGTTATTCATGTAACTTAGGGCCTTCGGGTAAGGGATGTAAAACAGCGAGGTTATTCGGGAACACATGTCACTAGAGTAGCGAAGCCTTTTTCATCTTCAACGGCGCGTATCGTTTCGGCTTTAAACAATTTATCCATAGAACCCATTTTTGTATGCGCGAATAAGCATTTGTGACTTTTCTTATTGTTTGATGACCACCGTATAATTTGTTAACAGTTAATTTATTTCATTTTAATTTTGTTGTAAATAATATTGTAAATACTTTTTTGTGTGCGTATTTATTTAACTCTTTGCGGATACCTTATAATTTAGCACCGTCCTGATTAATTCTGGTGAATTTCTGGTAGGCCTTTAGATCCCTGGTCTTCTATAAATTTTATGTGTGTATTTTCCTTGGGCAGTGTGAACCGAGTTCCGCGATAGCTTTTACATACGTGGTGACTTGCAAGGATTAGGTTTTGCCATGATTAAGTTTGCCAGGATTAGGTTTTGCCAGGATTTAGTTAACTGGTATTTGTTTTTTTCCAGTTTAAGTTGTCCGGTTAGGTTGTGGTGCTTATCCGCTTGGGTGAGTAAGTCGCCTCGAGCGCGCATTTACTGTCTGTGGCACGGAAGTGAATTCCTACTGTGCATAGGATTTTGTTAGCCCTTGCGCTACCGAAGTTGCCTTTGCCTCAATTTTCATGGCTCTGCTTAGCCCTTGTTTGTATTAATTTATTAACCTTTTGACACTTGCAAGGGTGTCTTCTGAGGTTTGTTATATGCCTCGTATTCATGGTTTTGTTTTTACTGCTGTGTTTCTCTTTATACTACATACATTTATTACTTTGAGCATCATTTTTTTAAAAAGGTTTGTTTATTGCCTCTTGTGTGAGATTTGTGTGGTTCCCATCGTGTGTTTAACCTTTTTTTATTATTTTTGCCACCTTTTATTTAGCATTCTTTTGTGTTTAGTTAACTCTTGCGTGTCATTTCATTTTTGCGTTTGCTATTCATACCACTCGTGTTTTCTTCTTTGCAGAGTTAACCTGCTCACTTATTTTTTGATTTGTATCCTATTTGTATAACTCATTATCGATTTAACTTAATTTTCTTTTTGACTCGAGTTTTCTGCCATTATGTCCCACATTAAAGAGCTTAAGACCCTGGCAGTGGAGCTGAGCTTCACTGGTAATGAAATTGCTGAGTATGTCCTCCAACAACAAGCGTTTGAACGTGAGGAACGTGAAAGGGACCGCCAAGCAAAAGGGAAGAACGTTAAGTCAAGGCTAAAAAAGAGGAGGAAGTTAGAAAGCTTCAACTTGCTAAGATCGAAACTCAAGTCCAGAAGGAAGACGAAGGCAGGAAGGCTTAACAAGAGGGTAGAAAGCTTCAGCTGGCCCAAATCCAAGTAGAAGCAGAGAAGGCTATGATCGAAGCAGAGAAGAAGATTGAATTAGCTCGAATCTCCGCCTCCAAGCAGCGTGCTCCTGTCCAGTTTACTGATCCTATGAGTCGACCTGAACTTCCTCTATTACAGGATGGAGAGGATATCACTTCCTACCTTAACCGCTTCGAGAAGGTTGCTGAATTGCTCGAAGTGAACTCCAAGAGCTATGCCGTAAGGGTAGGAAGTTTACTCACCAGTAAGGCTGCTGAATTATATACTTCTCTGCCAATGGATGTCACCAGGGACTACAACCTTTTGAAGAGAGCCCTTCTTACCGGCTTCAATAATACTCCAGACGGCTACCATACCGAGTTTTGTAGCGCTAAGGTTTCCCGGGAGAAACATATCAGCAATTTTCTTTTCACCTCGCCCAATTATTTCAGGTATGACTAGAAGCCTCCGGCGTCGGTAACACTTTTGATGGGCTCAAGGAATTTATAATCTTGGACCAATTTCTCTATTCCCTCCATTCTGACCTGCACGCCTTTATCAAGGAACGTCGACCCTCTACTCTATCAAAAGCAATCCAGCTGGCGGATAATTGGATTTCTGCTCACTTCAGTCTTTCTAGAACTTCTAGCTCTCATCACAAGAAGTTCGGCGTCCAACCAACCCGTCTTGGAATGGGATGACAACTTTTTCCACTGCTAAGAGCACCTTACATAAATTCTCCTCCACCCTGACGTATTATGGCTGCGATGAAGTTGGCCACATTCGTCCGCAGTGCCCAAGGAACCCCCGTGTCTTCAAGGATTGTTCGTCTTCGTCGAAACCCTTTAAGGTGAGATTCTGTCTTTCCGACCGAAGTGTCCCATATTTCCAGGCTTCTGGTACTATTAACGAGGCCTGAGTTTCGACCATTATCAGGGACACTGGTTGCTCTTGCGTAGTCGTCTCTGAGGATGTCTTGTCAGACTGATGTCACCGCCTGCAAGAAAGTCTTCGTGGTCGACTACTTGGGACGAGTTGACTCATTCCCCCTCGTATCCTGCTACCTTCGTTGCCCTTACTTCGAAGGATGGACGGACGTCATTAGAGCACTAATTTTATTCGCTAGTGTACTTGTTGTAAACATTCCGGGAGTTAGGGACCTTGATGCTTCTTAATCTTTACCTTCCCCAGATCCACCTCAGTCATCTGCAACCCTTACTCCACCAAAAAATTATTCCACTATTAACGGAACTCCCTCAGCACCTAAACTCAACCATGTTCGTGCTGTCCAGACCAGGGCAGGGAAGATTAAATGAATTTAACCCTAACTTACCTGCTCTCCAGCCCCTTTCTGTGACGCCTGACGACTTCTGTCGCCTGCAGACTTCATGTAGAACCCTCTCTGCTGTTCGAGCTAAACCCGCCTCAGGGGAGATCGAACGAGTGAGGAACGTGGCTAGTTACCAGTTCCTCAAGGTTGACGGCCTCCTTTATCGGAAATACTTAATATTTGACCATCACCATCAGGTAGGAATGTTTACTTTGGTTGCTCCCCGTGAGTGTCGCCCGGTCATCCTTTTAGTTGCTCATGAGAGCCCGTTAGCTGGCCATTTTTCCCACAGGAAGACCGAATTGAAGGTCACAGATCAATTCTATTGGCCTGGAATAAGGCCTGACATTCGTGCTTTCTGCCGTTTCTGTGATAAGTGCCAACGCTTGTCGACCAAAGGACGTGTGCGACCGGTGCCTCTTCAGCCAATGCCCATCGTGACTGAGCATTTCGCCTGAGTCACCATTGATTTGGTGGGACCTCTTTCTCCTTCATCTTCTGATGGTCACAGTGTCGTAGAATGACTCCTGACGATACCATATATTACACTATTCGTTGAGGGAACTTCCTTAATTATCTTTAGAGTGCGTTTACTGTCTGGCGGCCGATATTATGTATCTTCGATATGCTTAAGAAGTGGAACTGAGCTCAAGGATAATAATATTGCTATCATTAATAAAATAGAGTTTTATTAATAATAACTATAAACAATACACAAAAACGGAAAATATTGACATAAACAGAATGAAAAGGGTCGTGGAGACTCGGGCTAATCCAAGGATTTAAGGGATTAAAAAAGGTAAAACAAATATAGAGTTAAAGAGATGGGATGGTTCGATAAACCATTTAAAGAACCAGATAGAATTGACAAAAAGGGATCAATACTCAAAAGGTGACGTTTGGCTTACGTAACTTTTCATTAGGGTGCAGTGGAAGGTACTTGAAGGAATATTCGGTCCGCTGGCGAGTTCCAGCCGAAGGGGGGGGATAAAAGGATCCTGACGAGGCGTCTTGGGAAGGAGAACCGTTTCTCGACGAACGGCTTGAAGAACAATGGCTGTTCTAGGTTGTTCTCTTCTGAACAAAGGGGGGGATGAGAACCGTCTCTTGTCTACGGGCTCAAGAACAATGGCTGTTCTAATGTTGTTCTCCTTTGAACAACAGGGGAGGTGAGAACCGTTTCTTGGCTAAGGGCTCAAAACGAACAATGGCTGTTCTAATGCTGTTCTCCTTAAACAACAGGGGGGGATGAGAACCGTTTCTTGGCGAAGGGCTCAAAACGAACAATGGCTGTTCTAATGCTGTTCTCCTTGAACAACAGGGGGGGGGATGAGAACCGTTTCTTGGCGAAGGGCTCAAAACGAACAATGGCTGTTCTAATGCTGTTCTCCTTTGAACAGCCGGGGGGGAAGCCTTGGGAACTTGGCGTCGGAAAGGCTCGAACCTTTGGCACTCAAGGAATATTGTCCTCCTTCTGGACAAGTGATGGTGAATCTCGAGGTCGAGGTCCCTTGGCGCACAAAGGGAGAGAGGGTCGTGGTGATGTTTCGCGACGAAAATCTGGATCTCCAATCTGATCTTAGTGGTAAAGTTTCCATATAAATAGCCAGGACATCTCCTTGGCGTGGGGGAAAATGGAGTGAAAGCTTGGAGGGAACGCACAGCCGGGCCGGGGAACAATGCCTTATCTGTTCATAAGCCTAACTCAATCTGGCGAGGTCGGCGTATGGGGGCGAACGGGGGGACGATAACCTCCTTGTTTAAACATTGGCATCCGGTAGCTGAGATAAGACTCCAAGCCTCGAATCGAAGATGCACGTGGGCAGCATCGTGGTTTTAAATAATACGGGGTAGGAGTTGAAATTAAACGCAGCTTCAACACGTTCTATCACACACAGGTTCATCCTTACTCTAATTGATTTTGCCAAGGAGTTTCTAGAGGCTGGGCCCTTGAAGGATATTGATTTTGCGTCTGTCGCCGAAGCCTTACTTACCATCTTTTCTCGAGTGGGAATCCTTCTGGAAATTCTATCCGATTGTAGGACTCAATTTACATCTAACCTTATGAGAGAACTTCACAAGCTGCTGGGTGTCAAAACTATCTTCACCACACCTTTCTAGCCCAGTAGAAACGGAAAGATCGAGAGACTTAATGCCCCTTTGAAAGCTATTCTCCATAAGTTGTGTTCGGATAAGCCTCAAGAATGGCACAGGTGCCTCATTCCAACCCTGTTTGCCCTCAGGGAACTTCCGAGTGACCGAACTGGGTTTTCGGCCTTTGAGTTTGTATATAGCCACTCAGTCCGTGGCCCACTAACCGTTCTCCTAGATATGTTGGAAGATCGAACCCTCCAGGACGATGACCAGACCAGCATTTAGTACTTCATCGAGCTGCATAAAAAGCTGGCCGAATGTTCTAAAATTGCTGCCCAACATGCCGAACCTACCTGCAGCATGGAAGAAGGTCTCCATAGGTTTTCTGGCCTCATGGAGTTCTGTCGACCACCAGCCTCTCCTATCTGTCAATACTCAAGGGCAAGAAAGACAGACTACTTCGGTGGGCTCTCGCCCTACAGGCCTATAAATTTAGGGTTGTCCACATCGCTGGAAAGGACAACCTAGGGGCTGACCTTTTAGGTAGGTCCCATATGTAATTATTGTGTATATTTCCCCTTGTATATACTTTACCCTTCCTTTTTATCTACTCTTCAGTAGATTATTGTCCCGGAGGTGGTGTAAAGGGTAGGCCCTCGGATTACCATGCATTCCCTTTCTCATCACAGCTTACGGTGTTTACCGCAGGTCGACCCGCTTCGAGGCTACCATTTTGGGCCTGAATTTCTTTAACTTACCAGCCTAATTTGCGTAGGAGAAGCGACTCATTCCTTCCTCCCCCCTTTGTGCCCCACTTACCTTTTTCCCTTTCGGAATGAAGGATATAAATGGGGTCGTGAGGCCTCTTAATTTATTATGTTGTGAGGATTCTGCCTGATTGCTCCGCTGAATCGTTGTCCGTCACTTACCTTGACGTTATCAATTTTTGGAGACCCGTACTGGATTCCTTCGTGCAGCAAGGATTTTCTGCCATTGATTCCTGCCAGCGTTGTCGCTGGCCGTCTGTCGGCTGCATCGAATTGTGCTCTTCCAGTTACGTTTGCAAGTGTTCTCCTTGGGAACCGTTTACACTGGGCACGTGAAAGCTCTTCCCTAGTCACCTCGCCATCTCCTCTTTGGGGAATTCTGTCATCTCGAATTCCTTTTCTCTCCCTTGGATCGTTAGGACTTCGAATCACCGCGCTCCGTGGTCTCGTCACCTTTCACCACGATATCGCTGTCTGTGGGTTTCTCCTCACCAAAGAACGCCATCGTATTCACCCCTGTTGACTTGTATCGATTTCACTCATCGTCGCCGAGCCTCTTTCACCTGGATTCCCGACGTGGGTTATTGCTTCACTGCTCTAGGAACAAGTATTTTGGAGTATCTCTTTCTTCTTACGTCCCCTTTAAATTAATTAAGTGTTATAAGTGTTATTCATGTAACTTAGGGCCTTCGGGTAAGGGACGTAAGACAGGGAGATTATTCGGGAACACATGTCACTAGAGTAGCGAAGCCTATTTTATCTTCACCCGCGCGTGTCGTTTCGGCTTTAAACAATTTATCCATAAAACCCATTTTTGTATGCGCGAATATCCTTTTGATTAAAATGACTTGTGGTCGTTCGATGGTGATAAGCATTTGTGACTTTTCTTATTGTTTGATGACCACCGTATAATTTGTTAACAGTTAATTTATTTTATTTTAATTTTGTTGTAAATAATATTGTAATTACGTTTTATGTGTATTTATTTAACCCTTTGAACATACCTCAGAATTTAGCACCATCCTGATTAATTCTGTTGAATTTCTGGTAGGCCTTTAGATCCCTGGTCTTCTATAAATTTTATGTGTGTATTTCCTTTGGGCCGTGTGAACCGGGTTCCGCGATAGCCTTTAAAAGCGAGTCTGTCCAAAGTTTTGCTTTTGATTAATTTGATATCATTGGGATAGAACCTGATGCAGTCTTCCCATATCAGTTTGTTAATTGAGCTTTCTTCGTGTTCGGTTTCTTAGGTCTATTTACATGTGCCCTTTTCCAGTCCTTTCCTTATGTCGGCTGGCCTTGGCCCTTTTGGCAGGGGGTAGGCTTCATGTACAAAGATACGTAATTTGAAATCTTTAGCTTCGTATCTTCATCCTTCTTCGTTTTCTGCCTCTGATGATGTTTCTGAATCGGTAATTATTTCTTGGTTTTGTCTTTTATTTTTATTTTGGGGGTCCTCTTTTTCTTTCTTTTTCTGTTTCTTTGTCGGAGCTGTCTGTTCCTTTTTCTTCTTCTGTTGTTTGTTCGGTCTCTTCTCCTTTTTCTTCTAATGTGGCGCCTACTTCTAGCATGCCCTTCACTTGGAGGATTTTACTGGTCGTGAGCAAGTATATCAGTGCCGATGGGCGTTTGGGCAGAAACCATATTTTCCTTACCCTGTTTTTTTCGAGCAGCAGATTTAGGGCGTCTGCGAATTTTCCTGGTTGCGCTATGTTGTGTACATGTGTGAAACATTATACACGCTAAGATGTCCAGGCCGGTTCCTTCATTGACATTTATATTTATTTTTTGTTCTTCTGTTTGTTTGAGTTCCTTTACTGCTGCTTTAGCAGTACTTAAGTAAGTTTGATTCGTTTTCCTCTCAGATTCTTGACTCTCTTCTTGTTCCTTTCTTATTATTATTTTCCTTCTTTTGGGGCAATTGACGGTCATAGTTCTGTGTGGACCCTGGCAGTTTCGGCACTTTTTGGTTGTTTTCGTGCATTCTCGGAAGTAGTGGCCATCTTTCCAGCATTCGGAACACATTTTTCTCTCTTTGTAGGGACAGTTTTGGGTCAAATGTTGATCTAGTTCATAGCACTGGAAACATGTCTGTACGTTTGAGAATTTTTTTATAGCTATGTTCTCCGGTGAAATTATCATTCTGACTGCCAGAAGGCCGTTTTGCAACACCCTGTTTGCCGTATCTGTTGATGAGCACACTACTTTAAAGACCCGAGTGTGTTGGCCGAATTTTATTATTTCCGTTATATTTAGGTGTGGGTTTTCTCTTTCCAGTTCCGATTTGAGTTCCTCTTTCGCGTGAGACCCCACGGACAGGGCTACTTTTCTGCATATGAATGATCGATTTGCCAGCAGTTGGTGGTGGTAGTTTTGGTGCTAGTCCATTTTTTCCTAGAATTCTAGTATCTTCCGGTGCTACTAGCCTTTCTACATCATCTTGTTTATGGCATAATGGTATGTACCTGTTCGGTACATCGATTAGCTTTGTAATGGCTATTTTTATCTGTGTACAAAGCTCTTATCAAAACCCCTCTCTTGGGTTTGGCTTCACGGGCTCGGTTATCAACAGGAGTCTTCGATATTCCATGTTTAGTATGTATGTACTTTGTCTGGACCCTCCCGACCCGCGGGCCCAGTTCCCGCTGATTTGAGTGTCATGTATGATGATGATGATGAATGAGTGGATGGACCCGGTTGGGCCACTCTCGAGGGGTGAAAAGTGACGGACTTTTTGTTGGCTAGTGAGCAGGATCAACCGTCGCTAGCTGCGGGAGGGGGGGCTCCTCGAGGGAATTAAAAACTGCAGTTGCTTCCTACCATACACTGGGCCGTTATATGTCCCTCAGTGGTCTTGGAGGCCCCCCGCAGGTGGAGTGGTTAGACTCCCCTGCAGAGGTTGCAAACCGGCCCATTATCCTGGGACTCCTCTGGTACATGTATCTGGGAGTGGGCTAGTTCTCAAATTTCCCTCCTCCCGTACCCTCAATTATACAAATGCTACTGCTTTGCATAGTTAGGACGAGGTTGTGGTGACAGCTTCCATCAGCGGGGGCGCTAGGCCATAGGGCGGGGAGGTGGGGGGGGAGGAAATTAGCCAGTCATGATGGATTGACTAACTGTGGGTAATAGCGTATTTCTCTCTTTTTAGAAATCTCCTGAAAGGAACGATTTGGGGAGGGGGGAGAGGTGGAGGAGACTATAGATGAAAATTAAAAGAAATGATGAAATTGAGGTGGTGAGAGTCTTCTTTCTTTAAATTATCCAGAGCGGGCCAACTGTTGTTTATTTTCTTCCAAATTGAAGGAATAAAGATTGTACGGGGATATATTTGCCGTATTATTCCTTCCGCGTTCCAGGGTGTGAAATATCATCGTCAGGTAAACGTAGAATAAGTATCGGGCGTTTGCTTTGCCAAACTTAAAGAGAGCGATCTGTTAGCTGTGCAAGCGGTGAAAAGAACACTTGGACTTGCACTTAGGACATAAAAAGTGGTGAAATTTAGGGAGAGTAAGAGAGAGAGATAGTAAGAGTGGTAAGTGGTGAAATAGGGCGAGTTTAAAGAATAGAGGTTGTGTGGGAGACAGAATAAATAGGTCCCTAGTGAAAGGGTAGCTCTGTTTGTTTAAGTTTTGTTTGTTTTTGTTTTTTGGATGTATTTTTTTGTTGTTGTCTTTTTGTTTTTTTAATAAACTATAAAAAATATAGTTATTCAATTAAATTAAACATGTTAATTCAATTCTTATTTTTTATATATGATCTTATGGTCTTAAATGGCATTCAAGCCTTTATTTGAGTCGGGGTTTATTGTTCCCGCTGTGGGTTTTTGAAAAAGCTTTTTTAGTTCAATTATGGATTTTGATATTTTTGCAAAATTTTGAAAAAAGGGTAAATCTTAGTGATGGTTTATGAATTTATACTAAAGAAACCTGATCATTACACTAGTCGTTTTTTGTGATTGGTCGATTTTGTCATGTGTATTTTGGAGTCACGTCGCCGTCAGACTGTATCTTACTGCTTTTAAATGGTCTTATTTTTCGGTCGACCTCGATGTCTAGGTGTGTACGAGAGAACTCCAAGGACAAGCGGGGGCCAATGGCTTGCGAGATCCTCTTAGCCCTCTCATGGAGCACCACGTTGATCGGAGATAATCCAACCAAGTCGTAGAGCCCCATCTGTTGTTTGTGTTCTCTTCTTCGGGTGTTTGTGATGATAAACACCGCTTTGTTCTGGATCGTTTGTAGTTTCGCAATGTGAGTCTTGGTGCTCGCGTTCAGCGGCACCAGGGGGTACAGGAATCTCGAGCGAATGCATGCATTGAATATCTTGGAGTTTATTTGAGGGATTTAGGTCACGGCACCTATAAAATTCCCTCAAATCTCTCTTGCCTTTCGCGAATGTTCGCTCAATTTGTCTCGTGTAGTCCCAGGTGGTGATTTTGAGCCCCAGAACCGTCCCTTTGGGGAAGTAGTGGATTCACTCCCCTTCTACACGTATATCCTTGAAGGTCTTGTGAAGCATGGGAATCATTTAAAATTTGGGGGCATTGGTTGATATCTTTCATCTCCTCTCGAAAGAGTTGATGTTAGATATCTGCCTAGCCGTATTTATCGCCATAAATTCCCTGTGAACATAAGCAGCGGTACAAATTTGCGATATGTCGTCAGCGAACTGTACGTATATCGTACCCTAGGAGAGAGGTTGTGGTAGGTCGCGTGTATAAATGTTGTATAAAAGGGGACTGAGACAGTCCCCTTGAGGGACCCCTGCTTTGAATTCAAATTCGGAGCCTTTATGTCCTCTGATTTGTATGTATGCTCTCCTCTCCATTATGTAGTCACATAGAATCATCTCAAGAATGGGGTTAAGGCACACTTGAAGGATCTTAAATTGTAGTCCTCTCTTTCAAACCTTATCAAAGGCTTTTTTAACATCACGGAGCACCAGGTCGGCATGCCTTTTGTCCGCCTTGATTTTTGCAAACTTTTCGGTGACGATGGCTAGTGACGTGCCAGTCCCTCTTTTTGCTTCTGAAGCCGTGTTGCTGCTCGTTATGCAAGTTGGCTACATCGAGAAAAGGGCTGACTCTGTTAGCCAATATCTTCTTGAAAAGCTGGCAGGGCAGTCCGGAGGCTTTCCCGGTTTTGGGATTAAAATCATCTTAGCCACTTTCCACTGATCAGGGAAATAGCCTGTGTTAAGAGCAGCTTTCATGATGTTGAGAAGGCCACTTCAAACGTTAGGCGAGGCCTGGATGAAATTTTCGCGGGTCAGCTCAGTAGTACCCGGGGCGATTTGCCGAAAGAATTATAGAGTAACGGAGAGTTCTAGGGCAGTTATTTTACTACCATAGCCCTCCATCAATCTTTGCTGCGACAAACTAGTGAGGAGAAGTTTTGTATATTTATGTGTTTAGCTGTTTGATTACGTCAGTTTAGAATTCGAGGTCGTAATTGTCATTTTATTTTCTTCTCGGGTAATTTTCAAGATTGAAGACCAGAAAATCCTAAACATTTCAATGTCTTCAGTCTCAGTAATTTTTTGGCCGTTGTGAATAATTGTCATTTTTGTTTGTGATAGTTTTCCTTTAAGACGTTTAACCGTCTGCCGGAACGTGTGTGAATGTCTTTCAAGTCGACTCTGTCAATTAGTCTGTCCCATAGTAGCATTTGCTGGTCTGTAATTGGTGTCTATAGTTCGTCTTTAATTTGTCTTAGTCTTCTGTGAACATTGTAGTTAGGGCCTATCAGCGCTACTACATTGGACGGTCCCTATTTTCTTAGGCCAGGGCTCTCATGGGAGGGGTTTAGGGGGCAGCTGGAAGGGTTTTATAATTAAAACGGAGAATACTATTTTGATTGGCTTTGATTAGAAGGTCCATGATTTTATCCAGCTCCTCGTCTATTTCTTCTAAATTAGCATCAAATAAAGGGTCGGGGATATAATTTAAGAGGTAATTTCTATAATTTTCCCAGTTCGCTTGCTTGTAGCTTTTGCGTTCTGGGATTTCAATTTGAATGGGATTTACTCCTACTGTAATTTTGATAGCCTCGTGGTCGCTCGGAATTATAGGGCCCAGTTCAATGTAGTAATTGTAAGGAAACCTGATACTAGATAGGCCTATATCGAGTTTCGTGGCTACTCTTTCCGTTATGTACGTCGGGAATTCTAGTCCGATCCTTGCCATGTATTGTCTGTCGAGTAGTAGTTCGATGTTTCTAACTGCATTGTTATAGGAGGTATATCCTGCCGCAGCGCACCTTGCATTTAGATCTGTGGTTAAGATAACATTTGTCCTGTGGATAAATATCTGCAAGAGGTTGTGCATGGGCACATAGCCACGTCTTGGGGGTTGGTACCCCGTGCCCATGACCAGTCCCCCTAGGGCAGTACCTACTTCAATGGCAAGGTATGATTCATCTAGGTACTCCGGGGTCCTGTATATTGGTTCTTTTTTGACGACTATTGCGCAGCCGTCATACCCTTCCTGACTGTGATTTTTGCTAATAACATCGTATTGAAATAATTTTAAGTGTTTTTGTGCGGTCAATGTCAGTCTGTCGCATAATATCGCCGTTCCAACCATTGACATTCATATGTATAATTATAAGTCTGTCTGTCATTTTGTGTAGTGTTGGTTCTCTAGTGTGTGAGATTAAAGAAGACGTTTATTCGCGTTCTACTTTAACCCCATGAGGTGTACTGGGCGGGGTGCGCTCCCTTTAGTTTCTTTTTTGTATGTATTCGGTGTCTGTGATCGTGTGGAAGCAGTCTGCGGTCAGTTTTACCATGTTTTGAGCGAGAGCATCTTCAATTTGCCGCTCGGAATCCCCTCGCGTGGTATTTGAGTTTTTGCTCTCTCCCTTGCGGCGGGTTTCGAAGGTTTTCCTTGCTCGTGGAAACCTGGCCTCCTTAGGTCGCACTGCTTCCTTGTTAGGTGAGTGAGTTTGAGTATTGTTTGTAGTGAGTGTTTTTCCTGGGTAAAGCTGTCGCCTGTTTTTTTGTTTGTGTGACCGCAGGTTTATTAAGACGGGGATCGCGTGTATTGGCTGGGTTTGGTGGCGTGGGAACTTTTTGGCATATTTCTTGGCACTGAAAGGCTACGATAATTCTCATAACCTCCTCTGAGATGGGTTGTCCGGAAAACACATCTCTTGCAACCCGTTCTTTACGAGCATGCGGTTGAGTTCCGTGGCAAAGGTACCTGGACGAGTAATGTTTGCAATGTGAGCATAGTAGATGCAGCACAGTATTTTGGTTGAGTGCTCATTTTCAATGTGGAGATATGTCTTCTGGTTGTTGGTCTTGGCAATTGCGGCTTTGGTTAGTTTAGCATAAGTTGAGTTGGCCTTTTTCTCTTCGGAATCGCGTTTAATTTGGGTTTGCTTTTAGATTTCCTGCTTTTTAACCGGACATGCCATAGACATAGTCAAGTGGGGGCCTTAACACTTTAAGCATTTAGGGGTTATTCTTGCAGTCGCGCCAAAAAACTCCTCACGTTCCATATGCTCTGAGCATATTCCTATGTTGAAGAGAAGTAACTCGTTTTCTTTGGCTTTTTTAGCCCTAGCCGTGTCCTCAAAAACAACCTGAAATACCTGGATATAGTGTTCGAATTTAATTACCTCAGCTACCTTTTTCTATGGGTGGTTCCGTTCAATTTCGTTTTTAATCTCATCTGCCGAGTGGCACCTGACCCAGGAGTCGAGGCGCCTGCATATTAAGCTACGGTGCAGATTACGGTGCAGGGTTCCTAAAACTTTTTCGAAAACATTACCTCACTCTGGTTTTGGGCCCTCTGAGAGGATCCGGAGAGTGATGCGGAGGGTCTCTCTCATTTCTCATGCATCCTATCGCGACATAGGGAATGGGGCTATGATGGTATTTGGATATTAATTTCTGTATATATATATATATATATATATATATATATATATATATATATATATATATATATATATATATGAATATGTACCACGGAAGGAAACTGAATAAAAAGCAGATTTGGAGTTAGTACTTTGGTCTATTAGACATTTTCCAACTTAATGGTGAGAAAAAAATAAGACACTCAGTATTTATACAAAGCACGTTTCCCTATGAGGTCAACATATATAGATAAAGAATACACAAAAATCGAAGATATTGCAACCAATTTATGCTACCCAAAGTACTTTTTAGAAAAATGTATGAATATAGCCAAAAAAACATTATATAATTGTAAATTAGATACAATAGAACCTCGTAAAAACCTATTAATTTTACCCTATCATGATAATTTTATGTCTGTTGTGCCCATTCTAAAACCACTCAATATTAAGGTAGCCTTTGAATACAATCATACATTGAAAAATCTCTCAATAAAGCATAGCCACAATAATTTTAAAAATGTAATTTACCGAATTCCATGTTTAGATTGTAATTTATTCAATGTAGGCCAAACTTCCAAAACAACACAAAAATGCAGTAATTAAGGGTTATCTGAATAATGCCTTAGCTGTCCTCAATTCAAAGATGGGACACGGAATTAACTGGTCAAAAACTGATACTATAATCCATAGTAATCATTTTTAATCTCCCACACAAAGGAGAGTAATCTCAACATTAGCCCAGGGCTGTTTTCGCTAGATCCAATTTTATCACTTTTTCTAAAATCCGACTTAAGAACATAAGAACATAAGAAAAGAAGGAGACTGCAAAAGACCATTCACTTATCTGATAGCATTAAAATGTTGACCTCATCCCAGGGAAACGTGCTTAGTATAAATACTGTGTGTCTTATTTTTTTCTCACCATTGAGTTTGAAAATGTCGAATAGACGAAAGTATTAACTCCAATCTGCTTTTTATTCAGTTTCTTTCCGTGGTACATATTCATATTTATAGTTATCACGTGCTAACTTTCGTGATATTTCCCATATATATATATATATATATATATATATATATATATATATATGTACAGTGAGAAAAGTTTAGAAAGGAGAGGGGGTTTTTTAAGAGCTCATCGGGCGACTGCCTACTTGGGCATTAGTCATCGTATCCAACATTGCTTAAAATTAGGCATCTTTAAAAGAGGATGCTAAGAAACAAATAAAAAAACATCAATAAAATAAAACAAAGAAAACGGTAATAAGCAGAAAACAAGCTCAGGCGTCGGGGAAAGATCTGCGTCCCCCCGGCGGAGCAGCATGAGACCTACTAAAATAAGAAAAAACAAACCTCCCAACTATTTAAATAAAGGGGAGAAGGCCGGCCTCCTCCAAAAAGTCTAAAAGTCCACAGATCGGTGTGTACGAACCCGTCATGAGCACAAGGGACAGGTGGTACCGAACCCGCCCATCCCGGAACCGGGACAAGTAACGTGCGCGATGATCGCCCAGACTGGGACATTCAACAAGAATGTGCCGAACAGTCTGGGAGATAACGCAGTCTTCACAGTAGGGCGCAGGCGAGCGCTCCATCAAATGATGCAGAAAATAGAGGGGGAGGGGGTAGTGGAATGAGAGAATGAAGAGTCAAAGTCCAAGTAATTGTATATCACTTTACCTTATACTTCCTTAGGGCTTGCGGGTGGGCCAGATGAGGCTCTTGTCCTTATGTCTAGCAAAGGATCGAAGATTTCACCCTTCACTTTCCTAAATCGAAAAGCTATTGGTCCACTTTTCGAACGTAATCGCGCTGCATCACTTTACCAGTTTTTATTGTCACTACTCTAAGCGAGTCGAACAAATTCACCTTCACTGATATTCACTTTGTAAAAATTCCGAAAATGGGCACAGCGGGAAAAGCAGACTAGCACCGGCAAGCGGAGCAGTCGGTGAAAATAAAACGGATTTTAGGGGATATTTATTACGCCTCGCTTGAACCTTAATTCAAGGGAACGGGCCACTCCAGGGTGAGCGGAATTTTCAAACAACTTTAATGTTCGATACCAGCCCGTTGCCTCGATGTTGATAGCTAGGCTTTCTTCATTAATTAAGATGGCTTCTAAGGTGTTCAGTCTGGCTTTATTTCCATCTTTTCTTTTGATCGCGGTGTTATTAACCAATATATCCCTGGTTAAGCTGATGTTATGTACAGTCTCCATATGATTTTTTTGGGGGGGGCTCCATGTTTCAAGGTGCATTTGTCAAACACCTCGAAAGTGTAGTGATAGTCATACCAACATATTTTGAGTTGTTATGACGGTTGCAGTCTTCATTCGAGTAGGTAAACTCGTAATTTATGTTCGTAGATTTAAGAATCGAGGAATTTTGGCAGATGTTTTTCATAAAAAGATTGTTTACTTTTGTTGTTTTATAATATATAATCATCTGAATCTTGTTCGTTTGCTTCTTAACTTTGATGTTACGGTTAACAATCTCCTTGATGTTTTTTCTTCTATATTGTGGGCCGATGACATCTGATTTCTATAATACAGTTTGATGTTATTTACTGCTTCCTGGTCACTTTCCGTTTCATCCGTGTCTTTGAATTGCCTTCTTAAAATTGATTGAAGTTGTTTTTCAATCAGGCTGTTCGGGAAACTGTTGTTCACAAGGGTTTGTTTTATGCGGGAGATCTCTTAATGGAACAGTTCCCGCGTGGAGCAGCATTTGTAAGCTCGGAAGATTTAGGAGACGATTGCTCTTTTTTGTACCTTTCAGGACATTCACTATCCGCGTTGATTAATATTAAAATTTAAAATATTTATGTTAAAACAATAATAAAAACGTGTATAGCTGCATCAAAACTATCATTGTGTCCTTTGTTGCGAATGTCGTAACCAGTGTAACAGGACTTTTGCAATACCCTGTATGTTCTACAACGGCGTTGACTGTTCACCTATAATTCAACTTGCTTATGAAAAATGGAGACATTAGAAATCGTCAAATTTACTCCGAACACCCTGTAAATTTTTATTTTTGTCATTTGTTTTTAAAATTTACGTCATAGGAATAATTATTCTATTTCATAAGTTATTACACGTTTATTAAAATGTCAGTATTCAAAAATAATAAGAAAACATGTGCATTCCTTCGCTGTATCCAAAATGGCGCCCTTGTCCTTTTCCTGTAAGCGTAGGAGGTGAGTTTGAGCACTTTTGGAGCTTTGGTATTCGATCGAAAGGGTAAAAAAATGACAAATATGGAGTAAATTAATGGTGTTGTGTAATTATAATCAATTTATAATATTTCGGGGGGTTAAAATAAATGTTTGAATTTTCCTCATTTCCATAAATGGTTCTTTCCATAGAGCAACATCTTTAAGATCATTAATGACTTTAAAAATATTGGTTACAATCCCGTGAAAAAGTCTTCTTGACGCCCAGGTACTTCAAATGAATGCCATAATCGCCTACTGGGATAATGGCCCAGCTCAAAGATCAGGTTGCCTCCAGTGTCAAGCTTGATCACATTTGGAAAGAGGCAGGTGTGAACTCTTTAGCGCGCTATGTTCGGCAGAAGGTTTTCGACAAAGGGCTCAGGTCGAAAAGGTCTGGGAAGAAGCCTCATCTCACCAAGAAAATCCTTATTGATAGGCTCTACTTTTATAGGAAATATAAAGAATGGACTGCTGAAGACTTATTTGGAGCTTCTGGAAGATCCCTCGTTTACAGGAGAATACGGAGCCCTTTCACGAGTCTTGTGTCGTGCCCGCGGGAAAGCATCCGGACAATCTCTATGTTAGGGGCTACTTCTCATCTAAGGGAACTGAAACACTAACAATTATGCCCAAGAGCACTGCATAAACTCAAAATGGGACATAAACGTCCTTCATCAGCACTCTTTCACAACAGTTCAGTACCATTTTGGGGATGCTAACTGTATTTTTTATCATGATGCTACCCCTTGTTACAAAACAAAAGTAATAACAAATTTCTTGGCTGAAAATAACATTGAACTTACGAGATCTTGGTCCAGGACTTCGCCAAATTTAAACTCAATAGAAAATTTGGGGGCGATTATAATCAAACTGTTGGTTGAGAAACAGAAGCCATCCAATTGATGGGCAGTTGCAGGTGCTTACGGAACAAATTGGAGCAATACCAGTCAAGATACGAGGGGCGGGCAATAAGTTTTGCGAATCGGTAGGGCATAACAAAGGAAGGGGGATGGTTGTTTGTGGGGGCGTTAAAACAAGTTATGATTAGGTCAGGACCTGCAGCCACACGCTCCTGCCTCGTCTATTTAAGGAGCAGTAGCTGATTGCAGATCATCAGTCACAATTTTTCAACAATGGAGAAGGTTGAGCACCGCGCAGTGATCAAATTTTGACCAAGGAATGCAAGAATGCAAAAGAGATCCATGAACGCATGGTCGCAGTGTACACCGTCACTGCCCCTTCCTATGCAACTATTGCTCACTGGAATAGGAAGTTCCACCATGGTCGTGAGTCCCTTAAAGATGACGCCCGTCCAGGACGCCCGTCAGACGTGACCAACGAGGAAGGATAATGTGGCCCGTTTGGAGAGGAGGATCCTCGAAAATCGATGGGTGAAGGTCGAAGAAATCGAGCGAGAACTTGGAATATCACATGGAAATGTTATCAACATCATCCACGACAATTTGGCCATGACCAAGGACTTTGCCCGTTGGGTCCCTAGAAACCTCACGAAACCTCACGCCCCATGATTGATTTTAACGTCGTCAAAGTTCACAAGGCTAGAGTTGCACAAACTGCCCTGCGCGAGTGCGGATTCGAGGAGCTGAACCATCTCCCATTAAGTCCAGATCTGGCCCCCAGCGACTACCTTTTATTCCGCCAGCTCAAGGCTGCACTGCGTGGACGCCGGTTTGTGGACGATGAAGATGTCCAGCTCGCCGTCCAGGAGCGGATTGAACAGCAGTCGAGAGATTTCTGGTTGTCGGGAATTCGAAGCCTCATGGACAAGTGGCGCAAGTGCATTGAAGTCGAAGGTAGTTATATTGAAAAATAATAAAACACTTTTCCTCATATCTCGTTTCCTTATATCCGAATTGCAAAACTTATTGACCGCCCCCCGTATCATGACCAATTTGGTATTCAGTATGCCGAAACGAATTGAACCAGTCCTAAATAATAAGAGACTTTATTTATTAATAAAAATGGGTTTGAACTCTGAATTCTTTTATATTTTACTTTCAAATTATGATACAAGCATACGAAAATAAAGTGCAACGTTTGATCAATTCTATTAATTTGATTATATGAGAAATATATTAGTCTTAAAACCTTTGCCCATGAAGTTTATATATAAAGGGTGGCCCAAAAGTAGGAATAGAGTAGCGTCCAAAACTATCAGAACACCTGTATTTCTTTCATAAAATCTTCTATAATTTTCCTGGAGAGCTTTCAACACTTCCAAAACTTGTGTACGATAATTTACAGATTTAAACTACGTATGAGTAAAGATCATTCACATTTGGATGAATAAAACAAAAGTTATCAGTAGATAAGCAATTTTCAAGAGAAATTAAATGCACAAAATAATCTGAACAAAAGCGGAAACAAAAATTCTAATAGAATATAATAATTTAATTATCAATGGAAATTATTTGTAAAAATTATAAGTAATTAGAATTTAGTGTGAAGGGCTTTATTCACGATCATACTTTGACATTTCCCGCCAAAGGAATGAACCAACTGTTGACAGTTTGGGGCAGTAATCTTGTTCCATTCATCTGAAAGAATTTGCCAGAGTTCTTGGACTATTTGAGGATTCCTCACGTTCGCCCTGTCTCCGACTGGCTTCGAAGCATTTTCATCAAGATTGGCGTCTGGACTCGGTGCTGGACAATTCATAACAGTGATATGCTATTCGTTCAAAAGAGTCTTCACAGATTTAACCATGTGGCAGGACAGGTTATCCCGTATGAAAATTGCAGGTTCGGCTTCAGAGGTTTGCATATGGGGCAAAACATGATGTCGCAGTAATTTCTAGTACACTTTTACATTCACTGTGACCCGTAAACGTGTAAGTGGTCCAGTATCTTCAACCGAAATCACTCCCCACTTCATCCGCCAAAAATTTTTTGGGTGCGAGTCAGACAATCTTTCTTATGATTGTGACGAACGAACTTCCCTACATCGAATATGGACAAATTTAACCTAGATTCGTCACTAAACTGGACTTGGCTCCATTGGTTATCCGGCCATCTAAGATGATGAGTGGCGAATGCAAGACAAGCTTACTTGTTTTTCAGACTGATAAATGGCTTGACTGTGGGAGTGCAAGCGTGAAAGTTGCCCTCCTCAATCCGAAGTGACACAGTCGGCGGGAAGACAATGATTGCCAAAATCACAAGAGAAACTGCTTCAGCCGCCTTAAAACGGTCTTCTTTGAGGTTTGAATAATTACTTGATCTTCCCTTTTTGAAGTCTTCCTTGGCCTACCGGTTGATTTACGAGCCTTACATAAACCTGTTTTATCATAGGTTGATAGAGTATTATGGACAACACTTTTTGGAGCGCTCGATAGTATATACAACGGCTCCAATTGATAGAAATTAGTGGCGGCGTAGCTTTACCATTAGCTCGACAGGAGAGAGAAGCGTGGCAGATTTCTTAGTCATGTTAACTCGACTGTAGATGGCAAGAGACCTAACGTACATGAGATTAAACTGCAGTAATTTGCTATGCAAACAATGCCCGTTCTATCTATAAGGAACATAAGCGTTTGGATCATTATGCACACTCCATAATTGCACTAGGTTTTGTGTACCAAACAAGAGATGCATAAAATCTTGAATACAATATTTATCGTTTTTTTGGCAAAGTTCTGTTACACCTGGGTTTTTTTAGCGTTCGGGAGGTTTACGTGTCTGATCAAAAAAGTTTCGTTAAACAATCTTAAAGTTTTTCTTTTCCAGCACATGTCATTAAAACGTCTTTTCATTGTGTGCAGCTATGTCGAGATGGAGGTGAAAAGAATCCAGATCTCTGCTCTCCTCCTACATTGCTAAGTGGCTGAACGTCAGTCGGGCGACCGTCTCTAGAGCCGTGGAGATGCTGAAGAAAGGAGAAGACCTCAAAGATCGACCTCGTTTAGGCAGACCACAAGCTGCATGGCCAACACCGTGCAGGAGTTCGTTGGAGTCGAACATGAACTTCTCGTTCAATGACATTTGGACACTGCAATAACCTGACCTCAATCCCCTCGAATGCACCGTGTGGGCATAGGGCGGGGCAAAGCCTTCAAGGTCCGCCCCAGGAACGTTTAACTGCGACAAAATTTTCATTGTACCCTTTGTTGAGAGAGTCGTAGCAAGTGTAACATGACTTTTTCAATATCCAGTATTGTAATACCAACGACATTACGTAACATTGTAGCAATAATATATTATATAGCAAGAAAGTAAGAATACTGCAACAAAATTGTAATTAAACTAGTGGACCATTGAATCAAAACCATCAGTAAGCTCAGAAGAGAACACTGGATCGTCGTTGTCTCTTGTGGTCTATACCCTTTTTCACCCATCATCGCTTCATCCTTCCTTCCCTGATATCGCTCCTTCATCAACTGTGTATATGTCTTAATGGAACCGCTTGTCGTGCTCTTACGACACATCCACAAGATTCGGTGGGAAGAATTACAAATGGGATCGCAAATAGTGCAGATTAATCGGTATTTTGCCTTCCATACTGATGTAATTTTCAAACAGTTCTTCAACAAGAGCCTTGTAATGGCATGCTTTGCTGTTGCCTGGAAACCCAATGAAAACCTGCTGTCATTTTGACTTCTGGAGTTTCGGATGCAAACATCTGCTTCATTTGTGATCCAACAAACACACCAGCAGCAACTTTTGTGTCGGAGAATTTCAGAAACATGTTCATATTTTCGCATATGTTTCACTTTTTCGATCTAATGATATGACGAATTGTTTTATCAGGCGCAGTTTAATGTGGACAAAGGTAGTAGGATTTTTTTCTTCACGGATACAAGAGCATTGTGTTTTACAATGTGGCTACTTTTTCTTGGCTTTCAAGTTTCACGCAATGGTTTCCTCCTTCTACTATCACACAAGAACAAATATCAAGGGTACTTATTATATCCATCTATGCAATCTGACCAAGAATCCCTAAATCTTGAAACCACCACATACAACTCAACTGGGTCATCATATTTTTTTCTATTTGAGCAAAATTATATATTTGAGTAATGTTCTTTCCAGATTATAGAATAACTAACACGGATAGTTGGATGATGTTGCTATTGTGAAACAGAACTGCTTTTATACTTCTCGTAGAGCTGTCAATTAACATATGCCATTGATTGGCCTGGTATCTTAAACTTATTGCTTCAAATAGACCTATTATAGCAGTACAGAAGCACATCGATTTGAAAAATGGGTATAACTGGGCAAACGTTGCTTGTTCTATTCGGTACTTTAAACTTTTCACACTTGCATCCAGTAGGCTTCATTCTTAAAATCTGGATTCCAGAATACAGAATATATGTAAGTCTCTTACGAGGTCAATAAACACTCAATAGCTTAGGAATTAAGGTTCTTCACGCGGGTATGCTTCTTTTCCTTTTTCCTCCATCTTCATCATGATCCGACATTTCGATTTGACTTCATCTATGGATTCAAATGTTGGACGAGCTAGAGCCAGTACTTGTTTATCATGTGACAATGGTGTAAATGAAAATGGTATGTTTGATAGTCCAGTTTCTTCATATGTTGTGATCTTTTATAAGTATTACGTTCACATTACAAAAATAGCAGTCGTTTAGATGGTATGTGGGTTTTCGTCAGATTATCCGAATTACAAATGGCATGTATTTCCTGCTGCCACGCATCCACCCCTCTAGTGCAGATTTGCTTCTCCCACAGATTATATGAGGAGTACTTGGCTTCTCATGATCTCCAATGGAGGTACCGAAGTATTTTCCATACGTGAAATAATAATTGGTACTTGATGAAATAACAAATTTGACTGGTTTTGAGCCAATAAAATGTCCACACGCATAACAAAATAACAAGATGATATCTTCATTGTCTAAAAACCATCACTTTACTACCAGAAACAATAAAACCTGAATATTAAATACGATATAGTCAAACAAAACAAATGCAACATGCGCAGACAACGTTATACATGATATAAAATGATTCTTAGAAACAACTGACAAAATATTGATGTTATGATGAAAAGAGTACTACCATCTTATTCAGCAATGTGGGAATAGACAAGAAACATGAAAAATGAAGTGAAATTTTTTTTGCTGTGTATTGCAATTAATAAAAATTAAAGGTTCACCAAATAGTTATATTTCTAGAAAATATAGTAAATATCGTTAACGACAGAGCAAACAAATATTTTCGGTACCTATTCTAAGTGTTCTAGCTAATAGCAATGCATAATTAGTTTCTACCTTGTAATTGTAGTTAGTTTAAATGTTTTCTCGAATACTATGAAATTGTAAATAATAGTCAACGTGATTTTAATAATTTGTGATTTTTCTGCCACCCATCATAGCAACATGGCGCACAAGGCCGAAACCAAAAGAACATTCTGCGGGATCCGTTCTAGGGAGTGACCTTTCAAAGGAGTGACATGTAAAATGAGTGGCATAAATACAGTCCAAAAGAATTACATATTAAAAGAGCGAGATGAAAAATGAGTGACATAAATACCGTCCAAAGGAATGACATATCAAAGAAGTGACCTTAATACCGTCCAAAAGAGTGACATAAATACCGCCCAAAGGCCTGATATATCGAAGGAGTGCCATGTCAAATGAATGACATAAATACTACCCAAAGGAGTGACATATCGAAGAAGTAACATGACAAAAGACTGACAAATACAGTCCAAAAAGGTGACATACCAAAGGTTTGACATGAAAAATGAGTGATATAAATACCGTATAAAAGGAATAAATCAAAAGAGTTGCAGTAAAAATGTATGATTATTTGAGATTTTATGATTATTTAAATTGGTTATGTTTGGTTAGAATAGTTTTGCATTAAATCTTTGCAATTAAAAACCTTCCTATACCTGTTACTCCTTTGAATTTTATCGGTATCATTACACGCCTTTGTTTTCTCATTCTTTCCATAATAACCCAAATTCTGTAGATGTTATAGTCACCGTTGTTAATTTGTATAAGACCATAGGTTGCAGAACTATCGGGAGAGATCTTAAATGTTCATCCAAGCACCGTTGCTTCGATTTTTTCCCAGTGGAAGGAACATGGCTCAACAGTGAACCGTAGTTGATATGGTACCCCACGAACGATTTGAAGGCGTCAAGAGAATTGTAAGAATGGTGAAACGGCAGCAAGGAATTACTATCAAGGAATTAGTAGAAGATCTTCAAGCAGCGTGGATGGCAATTACAAATCAGACTATCAATAACGCATTCTGACAGAATGGGGTGATATCTTGGAGAGTAAAAATGTGTCGTTGTTTAAAACATTGCAAGTGGAGGCGTGGCGTAGATTAACTAAGGAGCATTTATACAAGTCAGATAGCTGTTAACCTCCATTTCCGCAGTCAAGCTTGAAAGAGGAAGAGTAACGTGTATTGATCAAAGAACACCGTACCAAGAGTAAAACTTGATGGCGGATATATTGGTATGGGGGTATTTCTTACCCATGGTACAGGATCATTTTATGTAGTGGAAGGATGGATGGAACGATGAATTTTGCTAAACAGTGCCGTCCCAAACTAGAGAACAAATTATCAAAATCTATATTTTCTTTAAAATATTTGTTTCATTTCCACGAAACTTGCACATAATATTTTTTGTCAATTTGTTTATGATAGTGTCCAAATTTAATTTTAAAAGAGCAGTGGATAAAGATGAGGAAAGTAGTGTATTTGAAAAAAGGATTCGTCTAAAACTAGAGAATTATAACATAGCTTTCAGTTTACACATAACAAATCTTATGTTCAGGGGAAGACTTCACTTCTAGCTTGGAACGCATTCTCTCTTCAAATTCCCATTATTTTTTTGCTTAAGTTTTTTTTATCCACTGTTCTATGAAATGAAACATGGAGACTAGAGGAGGCAAATTTAACGAATATTGTACGTTTTTCATCTAAATTAGCGAGTGTTTTCCAAAAAGTTGAAAAGATGGTAGTTTTCTCTCTGTTTTAGAGGATACTATATTAGCCCCAAGCCTCATCCCGTCGGCCAAGGCCCTTAAGATGAAGTGCAGTTGGGTATTTCAGGAAGCCACCCATCCGAACTTTAGCATCAAGGACAAGAAAAAAATGACTTAAAAATAATAAAAATTTATGGCAGAAATTGAAGATCTCTGATCATGCTCTTCAATCCATTAATGTGAAAGAACTGAAGAAGCTCTGCCAGTACAGGCAAAAAATCCTCTAAATCTCGCGATTTCTTAATAGAGGTTGTCATTGTGCACAATGCCATGTTACAAAGAATTAGATACAAATGATTTGGGGCATTAAATACTTTTATCCTTGTCTTTTTAAGATTAGTGTTCTATTTGAGTTTTTAGATACATACCTGTTTTCATTTATGTGTTATGTGGTTAATTCTTATTACTGGCATATAAACTAAGTCAGTTCCTTTCTCGCTAGACTGGTGATTAGGAGTAAAAGAGTAGCATCATACATCACCCGGTTCTTGCGTCACCTAACGATAAACGATGATGGAAAAGAATAACAGGTTGAGCTTGAATTCTTCACTTTCTTGACCTCGTCTTAACGTTTGTTTCGTCTTTAATCCGTTAAAGAACCGGTCAAGAGAGAAGCCAAAGGGGTAACGTGACCCTGGATCGAGTCAAATCAAAGCGTTTGAGTGTATGTGTGCTTGTAACCAGGATATGAAGAAGGCGTGCTTTGTTCGACTTCACAGAGTTGAAATGGACAAAGAAAAGCTCCAAGGGGGAAGCGGAATTTTATCGAAGGAGCTTCTGAATTTGGGGGCCATGAGATCCGGGACGGAGAAAGGTAAAGTGGGAATCTTAGAAGTAATCGGGGGATGGGGGGAGTTATTAATTAAGACAGATCTTGCTCACCAGGCAACAAGGTAGAATAGAAACGCTCTTCGGTTAATCTCCCTATCACATATTTAAGAAGACCTATGATTGAAACTCCACTAACATATGTGCAATGTGTATGTGGTATTATAATTGACAAGTACCTGTATTAATTTCAATATAAGCAAAAATTAGCAAGGGCAGCTACTAGAAAAGAGGTACGGACAGAAAGAGAACTACTATGAGAGGTGCATCTTTTTCCGAATACTTGTGATTTTGTGTGGTCATTTCCCTTCCTACCATAATTAAAGCAAATAAGTACTGACTATTTTACTATTTCTGCAACGAGGCGAGCTCTGAAGTATAGATACAACCACAGAAACCATCTAAATGAATAGGCATGAGCGTGGGATCCAGGAATATTTTTTTTACAATGAGCATCCATCTTATTTTTGTTTAGAATTTTGCTAAATGGCAATTTGACGACCAACAGGTATGAGGTAAGATAAAAATTGGTTCAATAGCTGATTTAGCTCAGACGCTTCATCTTGCTTGTATTTGTAACGTGTTGAATCAGTGAAAACTTTGTTCAAAATTAAAGGTACCATTATGTCTCTATGTGGAGAGGTTGAAAGGAAATACCCTAACAGTGCTACTAAATTAGCCAGGAAATTTTTGATTCTTTTTCCCTCGTCTTTTTTGTTTGATTGTGGCTTCAGTGCTGTCTATGATTTGCTCCAAGCCAAGAGAAACCGACGCAAAATTACAAAATGTAGCGATTTATGACTGAAGCTAACAAAATTGTCTCCTCGAATCACTAAAATGATTTATTTATCCTTAGGTGGTCAATAAGTTCTAGCTAGATTCTTGTGTAACCAATGATTAAAATTCCAATATTAAAAATAGTTATATATTTAATCATCGGTGGCACATCCATTTTGTCTGAAAAATTATAGTGAGGCCGGGGAAGGGGGGGTAGGAAAACACATCTAAATATATCAATCAGTTGTGATGTCTAACAGAAAAAGTATCTACGGCGTTACGTACGAATAAATCACATTTGTAGTAAGAGAGGCAGAAATATGTACTCTACAGTATTCTTTTCCGTCTGAGATGGTTATAATGATACCAGTTTTAGAATAATTGAATTAATTATGAAAAAATAGTCCATACAGAGATAAGGTTGTGTTTTTTACTTAATTTTAACAAATATTTATATTGTTCTTTTTAATTCTAATTTATTCTTACTTAATGTATGCAGTTTGCTTCTGATATCTACTTGAAGAAGGATGTAATGATGCTTGAAAGTGTTTGACATAACGCCACTAAATTGATATCCAGCTTGAGCTGAAATCCTCGAAAAAATATGGCAATTTTATTTTTATTTTTTGAGGCCATTCTTCTGGCCACCCCAACTGAGATGATTGACATTTATTTCGCTGTAAAAAAAAAAACTGCTGAGAGTAGAATAATTCAGGTTTACAAAATCCTGAAGCGTGTTGGCAGTATTAAAAAAAAAATCAATTCAACTCCACATACGGGAGAAGCAATGGAGGATAACTGAACGCAGCAAGATTAAAATCAGGTAGAGTGGAGTAATTGACTGATCAATTTGATAGTTTGTCTTCCTCAAAATGTTTAATAATAACTTTAGCAAACGCCTTCAAGGTCCAAGTGAATGACCATTTCAATGATTCTTAATGAGTCTGGTCTGAAGGGAACACACTTATACTTAATGTTCTCAATTTGATGTGTTCTTACACACCCATATCTGCACACATGAATTCAAAGATAAATTAAAAAACCCACACAATGAAAACTGTGACATTTGTCTCAATTGGCGCGGATGTCTCTCTTCTTTCCTTTGTAAATGGACGTCCTGTTCTGAATTTCTGAGGTATTTTGATTTCCTCTGAATTCTCGTTTGATGCTATTTTCTCTGTCTATGTGATTCCATGGACCTAGAAAGATTAGTTCGTTTGCATAAGGCTGCGTCCTTATTATCCCCCTCACCCTATTTTACTGATTGCGACCAAAGAGTACAGTTGTCAGTAACATAAAGATTCAATTACCTTAAATTCGATTATAATTCATTTCTTTTATTCTCTATCTCTCTACTTTTTTAATTATTATTTCTTACACAAACAATCCACGCAAATTAGGCACATATTTATACATATGTGTACTTGCCCTGAAGAAATTTTATTCATGGTGGTTAAAAAGGTTTTCCTAAACTTTTTGACATTTATTTTCATTTCTTTCAATTTATTTACAGTTTTTCCTAGCGTTTTTTTTCCTATTTGAACAGACCTTAATTATGGGTAACATAAGAAGTTATCCCCCAAATATTTCCTTCATAAATGTACGCAACAGATTAATATTAAATATGTGTATAAATTCGATTATATAATATTTCCTTTAAGGATTCAGAGTTCAGTGACATTAAAAATCATATTGCCCTCCCCCCTTCCCCACTCCGATTTGTAGTCACAATCTACGTTTAGTTGATAGAAGGCGAAACATGTTGCGTGATGCAATCATGCCTTTGTGCCGGGATAAATGACCTTTGCAAATTCAATGTCTCTCCTGAACCGTTTTCGCTGTCGAAAAATAAACCAAGTTGGGATCGCACGAAGCGGATGCATTAAATGTCATGTACAAATGCGGGATAAGTATGTATCACAACAGGAGACACTCGACACGTTTTAAGTCCTCGTACACACGCGCACTCAAATGCATGTAGGCGTTGGTGCCATCTAGTGACCGTCGGTGGGGATAAATTTGATAGGTATATATGGCATTATAGTAGGTGTCAAGTATAGCTAAATTAATTCGTGGCATTGGGCGGCGATATCCCAAGCTGTAAACTAAGAAAATATCAAGTAAGTGTCTACGGGATCATCTTAGCCAGAGTTTGAAAATATCTGTAGGAAGGTGATAAGGAAAGTGAAATGTTTGAAAGATTTACATCCCTAGTAGACGTGATAAGAAGAGTTCTCCTAAAACCTACTCACGTTTCATAAACCAATAGGCGAGAAACAAATCCGAAGAAATTCGGGCAGGCGCAAATTACCACGTCTCTGATTGAACCTTAAGGATAAACCTCACTCCCATCTGATGCATAGATTCGGTTCGGCAAACTGAAGCGCGTTTAAATAGGAAATATCACATTGCTGCAGTATCACATCCCAGCTGAGTGACTTAAATGGTAACTATGTTTATTTTTATCCAAACATATTTGCAAGAAATTAAGGATTTATTTTTCTGAAAGCCCAAACTGAGATCCTAGTATTAGAAAAATAGAAAAAAAAACTGTAAGAGGAAGAAGTGATTTGGAGTAAAACAATATAAGCGTGAATACAGATTATCGATTTATTCATCATTTTGTATTGCTGAAAGCTTCACTTAGGGTTGAAGGATAGGGACTAACGTTGATTCATGTTAGTAGAACGCTTACTTAAGAAAGAACTAAGAGTGTTAGAAGCAGAGTGAGAAAAGTAATAAATGCAAAGGTTGTTACTAATTAATCTTGCTGCCGTAGGTGATAATTGTAATTAGAAAAGAAAGGAATCTGATATAATCAATGATGCATTTAAACCATGTATTAAGTACAATGGAGAATAGAGTTGCAATTTAAAAAAACAAAGAGAAATAACTAAAATTAACAAACATAAAGAAAAGTGTGAAAAATGATGTGATAGAATGGTCTGAGGCTGCCATGCCTCAGCCCCTATCACATGTCGAAACTCATGCTTCCTACGTGCATCCTGCGAGAGAGAGTAGTACGGCGTCATATCGCCCACTATTCCCAAGTTTAATGAAGGAGGTTCGATTTCCCCGTTTGCATCCATGCGTCGATCTGGCTAGATTGAATTAGGTTTATGGGAAGATAAGATATTTTCCAGAGCGCTACCGGAACATTCCATCAAAGCCCCCCCACCCGTCCCCATTGTCCCCTACGCCGAGGGGCTGGCTCCGGCTATTTATGCGATAGAATTTCACGTTTGAGGCAGATCCCGATTATCTTCGGGAGGCATCACGCCAATCCGGACTCCCTTGTGCACCTACGAACTCTACCCCGAGAACCACCTTATTGTCCAGAAGAGGACAATATCCTTGAGTGCCAAGGTTCGTGCCCCTCGAGACACCAAGTTAACAGGGCCCCCCTGTTGTTCAGAAAGAGAACAACTTTAGAACAGCCATTGTTCTTCGAGCCCGTTCGACAAGAAATGGTTCTTGTTCCCATGATATCACGTCAGTGGCAATTTAATCCCCCCATCCCCTTAACGTTCTTCAAGAGAGCGCTTGGTTACACCAATGACCTCAATTGTTCATCCAGAGCATCTCGGATATCCTGTCTCAAGTATCGCTCGTAATTCCGAGCCCCACTTCGTTCTCACTCTTCGAAGTCAGTCCTTCCCCCTCGTTAAGGACAACCCCCCTAAAAACCCCTTCTCCTGGAAAAGAAATCGCCAGTTGGACCGAAGATTCCTTCAAATCGCCTTCCTCTGCCACTACAACCATATAAATACCTAAGCTACGCATTACATTTAACTAATTAACTTTGTGCCAACGCAACTCTGTGCTTTCAACGGATTTTAGCCAACCATTTCCCTTCTTGTTTGTTTTGTCATCTTAAATCCCTCCAAATCTTAATCCTCCGCTTTCTCAAATATTCCCATGACCTTTTTCGTTTTATGTGTATCTCCCATTTTAATTCTCGGTCATGTAAATATTTTCCGTATGTTGTTTTGTTAGAATAATTAATAAAATTCTATTTGGTTAATGTTTGCAATATTATTTATCCTTGGGCTCCGTTCCACTTCTTAAGTATATTGAAGATAAATAAGCCCTCTCCAGGCCTATTTTAGAGTCATTCTCAGCCATCTGATCACCCCGCACTCAAATATAGAATAATTCCCATAAATAATAGATATATTATATATATATATATATATATATATATATATATATATATATATATATATATATATATGTATATATATATATATATATATATATATATATATATATGTATATATATATATATATATATATATATATATATATATATATATATATATTTATTTATATAGTATATCGTCGAGAGCCTATTCTACGACAAATGACTGCAATAACAAATCTCTGAAACCTGAATCCCGTAGACGTAATCTAAACTACCAAAGGTTAAGTTCTAACTAGACTACATGCATTTAAAAGTACGAAGTTTAATCACACTACGAGCTGGAAGAAGATAGAAAAAGGTTTTGACGAGAGAACTGAAGGATCAAGACGAAACACCCTTAAAGGATGAAATAAAAATCTAAAAATAAAAAAGGAAAACAAATCTTAATTGGGTTTAATTTAGATCTTCCTTGATTATATAGTATGATATGATATGTCTAAATCTACAAACGCAATGCAAGTTTTAGAGCAAAATGCAGAAAATTCACATTTCTCAGCCATAAACATATCTAAAGTACTAAGCATGAAAGTAAGGTACATAACTGCTTAAACTGGTACTTAAATAATCTTTGGAAGCTTAAATAGAACATTTAAAATGGTTTAGTAATAATTATCAACCAATAAAAGCCATCCACGATAATCTTTCCAACAAATTAATCTGAATTTAGTTTTTGTGTATTCTTACCCAGATATGCTGATTGTTTGGTAGAACTTGAATTCTTAACAGATAGGTTGATTGTGTGGCAGAACTTGTTGACTGCTCAAACTTCTTAATTAGGATGTCATTACAAACTTAGGAGAACGAGCCAGAATGTGTCCTCGTAATCCAGCAGATCTCGCAATGTTACAGGCATTTATTTTTAGCTTTCTACTAGTCAGTTCATTGACACTAAGCATCTCGAAAGAGTTGTCAAGTAAAGCATCTTGCCCAAAACACTCCTGAAGTCAAAACTTATTTATCTAGTTTTTATTCTTTTTTTATTATGGAATGAATTAGTTGGGAGCACGTTACTTCCTACAGCAAACTGAACTTTTAAAGTGGCCCAGTTTTATGTACCATTCTTTATTTACTATTTTAACATGTAATTATTTCTAGCTTGGTACAATGCAATAAAATAGCAAGATTTGCATTTTATGAACGTAAACAAACAGCTGTTATTATTAATAGCGAAAATGGCTTAGTAGGACAAAAATGACTATTCATTAGAATTGATATTTTTGTTAAAACATACAAATTGAATAAAAAGCCAAATACAGACTTGTGGTTTTCCTTAAAGGAAAACTTGAATGTAGTTTTTATCTTTGTTTTCTATGCGGAGTCGTCATTAAATCCCGAATTTAGGAATGCCTCAAGGAACCAGACTTTCATTAACACTCGAAATTCTTTTACGTAGAGAGAACTGAAAACAAGCACTGGCCAGAATTCAATCATGGTAGACAGTAAAAGAATACAACACAGAATTATTCTTTTAAGAAAAAGAAAAAAAACAGTGTAAATCAAGAAAGAATAGGAGGAAAGGCAGATAAGGAAAGCTAAAGGTGGATAGTTAATCAAACCAAGGGCAAAACAAATATTTAACGATGGCAACAGCGATAGCAGGCCTCTTCGAGCCTATTAGGTTAGGATAAGTAAGCCGTGTACAATTCTGTACAAAGAGCACAAGTACTCCAGTTTACGAAAATGAGCCCTATTAAGAGGGAAAACGGCAAAGTGAAAGAAATATTAAGGTATAGATACGATAATTGCTACACCCATCCCTTTTTAATAGTGGACGTCCCACCGGATAAGGAAATTCGCATAAGGATCAGAATGACAATCGCTAGCAAAGTTCAGTGGTATCAGAGGCCGGTTTTTGTTTGCAGAAATTTTAAGAAAACTGGTATAACTGTTTTGCCACCGACGTCCGAGTAGGGAAAATGTCTTGGCACAAGGAAGGGCCGCCCGTTCCATGTGAGGGGAGTGTGAATATGAAAAAAAACTTACAGGATAGAAGAGTAATGTGTTGTTTGCGGAGAGAGAGTATGAAGGAATAAACAGCGGTCTTGTAATTATTTATGCGTTTGATGCCATACGTCGCAGAGGCTGTCTGCGTGTATGCATCAGGCTCGACGCAACGCCTAAAATGGCGGCTGCGACCTACGAGCACAGATTTTTTTTGGTGTATGTCCTCTCTCGCCTGGAATCGACTCCAGTTCACAGGCATAGAAATCTACCACTTGGCCCACTAGGCTGACGAGAGATCATAGAGAAAGCTGGACAGCGAACACCCCAACCAGGCGCAGAGTGCCGTTGATTAGAATGCGCTCCTGCGAGGAAACACTTGAGGCCCCGTAAACCCCCTCACACGACGCTTGCCTCGAGATCGATCCCCTACTGTGTAACTTTGAGAATTTGAAAACTGAATACAGTTTTAACGAAGGTTATTTATAAGCATATTAAGGTTTACTTGTACATAGGTGCCATCCTCAGGCCCCTCTATTTTACATATTTGACTCTCTTTGACGCTGGCCGCATGAACATGCGCCAGGGAAAGGCGGGTATCCTCCTTAACCCTTAGAGAGCTTCCTTCTACTTCTTGCCTTTGTTCTACTGTAATTTTTGTTTGTTGTTTGTTTTTCTTTGTTTAGTTTGTTTTTTGTGTCTTAACGTAGCCTTGTGCTAGGTCTTAAATTTTAATTACAACGAGTTATGCCTTTGGCGACAGTCGCAAGATGGGTGCTGTAAAAGCAATTTTAAAAAAACATTAGGTTATTTTTAATTTTATGAAATATTTATTTGGCGGAGAAACAAGAAGACCATCTCCTGGTACATTGTAGACAAATAGGGAAGGTATATAACAAGGGTAGCCTGAAGATGCTACTATTTGGAGGATTAGGGAGTAAGGCACACGGATTGATGGATGTTTTTAAGGAAAATAAGAAAAACAAAAATTGGTCCAAGGTTCTTTAGTACTGACGTTTCGCTCCTCTGGACCTTCTTCAGTAAGTTCCAGAAGAGCGAAATGTCCTTAATAAACATAATCTCTTGTTTTCTGTATTTCGGATATCTACTTTCACGCATTCCACTTCCTTTAACTTTATAACGCTTTTTTAGGAATATCTTTTCCAACTTTCTGACGAAGATGACCCAGTGACTCAGCCTCTGCCTCTTCTTACGAAAATATAAATACCTTCATTATAGAACTACGATCTCCTTTTTGTTTAAAGGAATGGAGCCAACATATCAAAATACTCAATGACCCAGACAAATTGGAAGTCTGGAAGCATCTGGAGATACTCTATGAAAAACTGGAAATATCGTGTGAAAACTATCATAATTCTAAACTCACTCAAGAAATAGTCTTTTGACATAGATTACATACGGAATTGTCATGGTAAAGCTAATGACCGAGGGGTCAAGGAAATTTAGGTGAAAGTGGAAAAATTCCCATAAAATGATAAACTTTGGGCGAAAATAATTAATACTGAAATAATTATAGACTTGAACGATGTTCTAAGACCTTGTCTGGAGTGAAAAATCGGACGACAGTTACTGGATATAGTGTTAACAGCAATGCAAAGGCGAGCCCTATAAACACCTATAAATTCAAAGCAGTGTGACCCAATACGAGTTCATCTCCCCCGAGGAAAATTGATGAATATCAAGCCAAAAGGGAAAATAAAAAAGGAGTTGAGATTAGCAGGTCAGCGACCTATCATTAGTGGTAGTAGTAGTTTAAAAGGAACAGAAACTCGTGTAATCTAAATAAAGCATGTTTACTAAGTTGATAACGGATGGGAAAAGGGCAGCCAGGAAAAGAAAATTATAATTAATGCAAATGAAAACAAAAGCATAAAAATGAAACAGATACGAATGAAAATCTCTTCAACTCTAAATAATGTGACAGAAATATGCCTTTATATATCTCAAGGAACAAATTCATACAATGGGAAAAAAGGACTCACAAATACAAACTTGGACCACCTTTGCGGTGGTTAGATTAGATTTCATCCCACGCTATAATAGTCGGAAGATACAGATTCAGCGACGAAGCCACAATGGTTCCTCACTAGCTTGAATCCAAGTATTATTTTTTCTGCTACCTGAGTTATGTCATTGGATTGAAAGATTAGGTGGCTCCCTTGTGAGGTTAATCACAAGCATTCACCCATCGATATCCGGTAGGTATTATGTTCAGAGTAAACTGGTGCAATCGAACAGAGCTTTGAGCATGCGGGGAAAAAATATGTGTGAAGGGAAAGAGAAAAAGCGAAATAAATATGAAAGAGAGTGTTAGTGATCTTTAACCAAGGATGATAAATCACGCTAAAAAAAATCGCCATTTTGAATGCCTGGGAAAGAAGGTGGAGCTTAAAAATATATCGAATTTGAAACAATTTGAAGATTCATCCTAAACAAAAACAAGTTAACACAAATAAAATAAGTGCCAGAAACTTATCACGCTTCTTCCAATCAATTTGATGGATCATCCTAAACAAAAACAGGTAAACAAACAAAATAAGTGCCATAAACTTAGGACGCTTCTTCCGATCAATTTAATGGCACGACGGACTCATTTTGAGTGAGTAAACGTCATAAACTAAGAAGAACTTGAAAGTTGGTAAAGTAGGCAAATCCGGCAGGCGATAAAAGCAGAAATTTTGACGAAGAAACAAGAGATAAATGCGTCAACTGGATTGATTGGAGATTTCCTCTCTTTTCAGTGGCCGGGGTAGAAACCTTAACGTGGAAACCTATCCTTAATTTCTACTCTCTTCCCTTAACTTATACTTATTTTTTGGCATTTTCTTTCCCAGACATACTCGAGGGTATGGTATAGTGAACCCCGTAAGGGAGCGCGAAGTAGGGGGGCCTTAGAATCATGAGCCCAAAATTTTGTGTAGGCGCCTAGTAGTTTAGGTCCATATAGGCAGGGTGGTTATGAAGTCTTCCTAGTTGGCAGGTAAATAAAGACCCATAGGCCGCTAGGTAAATGGTAAAGATTCTCACTAGTTTCCTTTAAATAATATTAAGAGAAACTCAAATATAACATCACCTATAGAAGCAGGAACTAAAGGAAAAGCATCTAGGCGCTTGCAAATGGGATGACGGGTGACCACCTCATACTAAGGAAAAGACAGACCCTAAAATGACTACGAAATAATCCAGACAAAAGGAAAATATGTGAAATTCTATACGGACAGATGCATGGGGCACTCGACAACCTCATTGGCATACATAGTTGCTACAGTAAAATCTGCAAATCCGAGAAACACGTTGAAAAGCTGGTTTCAAGCGAAGTGTGATCTGCCATAAATTGGGTATGTGAGATGATCACACGACAAGGAAGAAATGAAGAGAAAAATAGAGAATATCCGGACTGAATTAAAATCATCCAGATCATAAAATTTGGACAGCACACACATGTATTTAAAATTGTATGTGCAGCGAATGAAATGGATGCCAAAAATAACCAACGAGAGCTACTTATGTCCAACATGAAGATCCTCAGCAACAAATTAAATTCAAGAATATATCAACATGCAAATATACTTCAAAAGCAACAAGATGTAGGGTCACCTTACAGGACATCTCCCAGGAAAGTGAATGAGGACAAAATGAATTGAGAGATTGCGAGACAATAAAAAATTGTATAAACTACGACGGGCCACACAGAATCATGGGCATGTCCTGCTCCAAAAAAAATGAATTAAAAGACGAAGGGGAAAAGAAAAAAAAAATGCAAAAAAATTAACGAAGCCAGGGTCACAGTTGAAACTACACAAGGAAACATCCACAGAACTACTGACGTGCATCCTTTAATTCTCAGTGAACCCTATTCACCCGAAATCATGAAAATAAGCGTCGAACAAACATCAAATACATAAAAAGGCAGACAAGAGAAAGTAATAATAAGGAACGAAGCAAGCAACGAAGAAAAGAGGAAGGAAGAAAAAAAATCATGGAAGCATCAGAAATCAATCTGAAAGTATACGTCAATGAGACATTCCCTCTCCCAAGAGGAAAAAGCAAGAGGATTTAATAAAGGCACTTAAATTAAGTTAGATGCAAATGGGCATTTTAAGGTAAGACAGGAGAAGAATAAGAATAAGAGATAGAAAAACTCTTACTCCGAGACAAGCTACACATCTGAGGGGATACATGTCAGTCAAGCAACACTTAAAGAAATAATGATATGTGGCAAGTTCAGGAATGGATCAGAAGCCAGCATGCAATTTACCCGACAGAACGCTGATGAATCATAAGAACTTAGAGACTTAAATAAACAATGGAAGCTGAAATGAAAAAAAAAACTCAGCTTACTGCAAATAAATACACAAGGACGAATCTGTAAAAATACAACACTTGAAAATATATTCAAAGAAATTAATCTAGACATAATACTAATATCGGAACACGGAGTAAATCAAGAACGAAGGGATATGAAATTGTTTACTTACAGCATAATTAACTCCTTTGGTGAGCATCATGATGGAGCTACCATAGCATACAGAATAGGCCTAAAATAAGCCGAAATTTACAACCTAAATAAGGCATTCTTGGCCATAAAATTTGAAATAGAAATAATGTCAATAATAGTTGCCGCAAGCTACCAAGCGCTTAGGACAAACTACCTACCCTTGCACAACCTAATGACAATCTTTGGCACATATCTTACTACAATTTTTATGGGAGACCTAAACGTCAGATGCAGGGCAAGCGGATACCACACAAGGAACACCAGATGAGATCAGTTAGAAATGACGCTAGAAAGGAATATTTTTAAAAGAAGTGGACCAGACATTCTAAAATACGTCTCATATAATGCTGCAACGAAGCCGGGCATTGCTCTCTGCAGCCATACCATGCCATTTGACATTTATATGCAACCGGCCACTGTTCCATGTAGTAACCATGTTGAAACCCCAATGTTCATGAACCAATATCCAATACAGGTACCAGCACGAAAGAGGACGTAATTCACAAGAGCTAACTGAGAGGAATATTAAGAAGAACTTAGAAACATCATGCCAAAGGATCTTTCTGATGGAAAGCTGGAAGAAATAGATGAAGAAAATTCTAGTTTAATAAGAACCATGACCGGAGCAGAGGAGAGAAAAATTCAGAGAACAAGATTATGTACTGTTTCCCACTCCAGGTGGATAGAAGAGATGAAACAAAAAAAGCATACAACTAATCGGAATATGCGACCATATAAAAATTTTTTGGACCCATGAGAGATTTGATACTCTCAGGAGGAGGATAGGGAGAACTAAGGCATTTTATAGAAGAAGAGCAAACAGTAAGGACATAAGTTGGATAGCCTTATAGAAAAATAAACGTAAAAAGTAGACCGAATAAAATGGGAATAAATAAATAGAATCAATCAAGGATCCCAATCCCTCTCCTCTCGCCGAGAAGAAAAATAATAATAACCAACAAATAGGAAAGAATTAAGGAAGCTAAATCTAAGGAAGAGCTATTTCACGGCTCATTGGGAAGTCAGTGTACTTTATAACACCAAAGAAGAACGAAGAGCTCAATTATGAAATGGTACACAATTGCCTACGAAAAAATATCGGCAAAATATTGCCAACACCATAAAAGGCGCAATCAAGTCAATCAAGCAAAGAGTGACAGGGCCCAGAGGAATCACCAGAATTGACCTCACCAAGGCACCAGACAACATTGTATAATCAATGAAGAACATCTACAACGCGTGCCTAATCACCAGATTCCTCATAGATGATAACAAGTTAGCAAGTTGATCTTGGTTTTCAAACCAGGAAATCACTAAGTCACCTCAACAGATATAGGCCTATATCGCTATTTAATTTCATGAGCAAAGTTTTCGAAAAAAAATTCAACTAAAGATTTAAAGAATACCTAGAAGAAAATAACCGTTATAATGAATACCAGTTCGGATTTAAAAAATGATAATGGAAATTGGCAACATAACAGAGAAAATAGCCAAGGCAGAAGCAGAGAAGAAGTACACCGACTTAGTTCTAAAAGATGTAGAGAAAGAGTTTTGACAAAGTCTTGATCAAGTTCATGCAATATAAGATCTTAAATCTCCAGATGAACAACAATATAGATAAAATTTTCTGCGAATACATAACAGCGAAAAAGTATTCGTGTTACTGAACTATTACAAACAACCGGAATTCGATCTACATAGAGGGTGAACTCCTATAAGGAAGCTTCCTCAGTCTCACGCTGTATTCGATCTATAAATTGGATCTGCCAAACAATAGGCATGAATGCTTCAATATACAATTCGTGGTTGACATAAGCATGATCGTCGTCATCGAATACAGAAAAGAGCACTTTCAGGCTAGGACAACAACAACGAAAATTAACAACATCAGCAAATACGAAAAGGACTGGAAAATAAGAACCAACAAATGAATATTCAAGAGTGTCCTAATCTTCGGGAACAAAGTAGCGGGTATTGAAGTAGAAGATCACAAATACAGATACCATTTGGAAGGTAAAGTCTTAGGATTAAAAATAACATCAAAAGGGTATAAAAATCACTTAGCAAAGAGGAAAAAGAAAGCAATACCGTTGGCCGAATCTACTATACAACTTAAGATGTTAAACATGAAAAATAAAAATAAAATTTACATAGCACAAGGAAGGGAGGTATTAGTGTACCTACCTATCACAATCAAAAGCGAAACGAAGAGCAAAAACTGTAACTCCAAAGGATACAAAATAAAGCTTTCAATATCATTACACACACGAAGTGAAGAGAGGAAAGCAGCTAAAAATTCGACATCAGTTTAGAGTTAAGTAGGCGCCCTTGTTTAATTAAATTATAAAAGAGCCAAAATAAGTCAGCTTCAAACAGGGTAATTAATCAACTCAAAAAAGTAAACTTGATAGACATAAAATCTAACTAACACACAATAAAGACAAGATAACCAATCAAGACAACCGAAAAAATAAACTCGAAAGGACCTATAAAACCACCAAAACAAATTAATCGATAAGTAATATAGGTGATAAGTGCAAAATGCTAACTCAAAACTAAAATATAAAAGTGAATAAACAATAGTGAAATAATAGACCAAATGCTAAGTGAAATTAAGTGAAAAAGACAAAACGCCAAAGCGGAAAAGTAAATGAACAATAGTAAAATAATAAACCAAAACTAATTGAAGCTAAGTAAAAAGGGTATAATCAAAGTTAGGAAATAATCAAGTTAAAGTGAACTAAAGTGAGACGAGTAAAATCAATGTACAAACTAACAACTACAAATAACAACTACAACATAAACAATATAAGCAAAAAAACAACAACGTACATAAACACAAACAACTAATATACACATAACGGCATGAATGCTACAATAAATGCATGAATGAATTAGAAATAACAAACCAACAGATATTTGGCGGATTTTCCGCTATCTGTGTGAAGTTTAGCGTATGGAAGCAGAATAAAAGAGTTAGAAGTGATGAAAGAACAAAGAAATTGTGGGATGCGTGGGCCGGAATCTGCGATAAAATCAGTAGGTCTACAAAATGGGGTTGTTCAATTCTAGGTATCTATTTATTATAAGAAGGTCAAAATAGAACAACTTCTATTCTCTTAATCTCTTCACTCATTTCAAATCTTTTAGATTTCTGCTATTCCTCTTCACATTCGTCGGCAACCACCGACCCATGCCCATCTCGGTCCATTTAGATCCTTTGTGGGAAGAGAAGAAGTTAGATGAAAAGAAGACCGAGTCCCTTCTCTCTCATACTCTCCCACTCAGGAGAGGAGGGCGATGAGATGTTTATGCTGGTGATGAATCTTTCTTTCCTACTATTTCCCCCCCATCCAAATACAGCACACTTATCTAAACCCACACCCGTTGTGTTTTCATAGCTCATTTGACCGATGCTTGCAAAGTTGTCACCAAGGCAAGGTTCGTGACGAGTCCTTTACCCTCAGACTCAGCATTCTGAAAGATGTCTCACAGGACTCATAGAAGTTTACCTTCCTCTGAAAAATTAGGAGAAAAAAGAACAACTTTATTCGACTTAATTAAGCACTGCAATTAAACAGACGTTCTAAAGAACATCCTTAGAAATTCACTAAAGATATTATTCTTTCAAGAACTCGATATATTTTTGTGTAACTTTTTGCCTCCTCACTTCATCCGAACTTCCAAATCTCGACTCAAGACATTTCACAGAAAGCTCTATCCAATAGATTATATCCCTTTCATTGCCATGCTATGCGGCCTTTTCTACATGGTTATCGTTCTTTTATTCATGCTGATCATTCTTTTCGCCATGATGATCGTCTTTTCCGCCATGCTGCTCGTCCTTTTTCGACATGACGATCGTCTTTTTCGCATTGATGATAGACTTTTTACCCATACTGGTCGTCCTTTTCGCAAGGCTAATCATTCTTTTCTTCATGCTGATCGTTTTTTTCGCCATACTGATCGTTTTTATCGACATGCTGAACGTCCTTTTTGCCATGCTGATCGACCTTTTAGCCATGCTGATCGTCCTTTTCGCCATGCATGCTGATCGTTTTTTTTGCCATGCTGAGCGTCTTTTTCACCATTCTGATCGCCCTTTTCAAATTACTTCTCGCGCCTAAACTGGTGTGCGACGCTTACCATCGACCAGTTTTACTTTTAAGTAAGTTCTTTTGCGGGATTTAGGCCAATGCTTCGTCTTTCTCATCACTACTCGTCACCTACTGACGAGTGAATCTACAGCCAAAGCAAGAACTAGAAGTAATCTTTTCAACTTTTACAACAGCTTTAAATTCTGGCATTAGGTGAATATTTATTTCTATTCTAAACCCAACATTTTCTGATTCTCTTAAATAGTTATATTCAATCTCCATTACACTTTTCTCTATTTTATTTAACTTTCATCGTTAAAGGGTTCATCGTATGTTTATGTATGCCATGTATTACAAGTTTGTCTTGTTTTAACGGCATCTTTTCTATTCTACCCTGGTTCAAAGTGTACCCGGCTGGTACAGTTTCTTCAGAAATCACGGAAAAAGGCTTAACTCACGTATACTGCAAATCATTCCTCTCTAATCACATCTCTCCTTGTTGTTGAATGCCTATTAGATTCACTCCATGTAGAGTGAATTCGACAAAATGTGCTCCAGAATCTTCAACTTTCCCAGGGATTCAGCATGGAATTAGGTCTTCTCCGGGAAAACATCATAATATAAGAGGATTAAAGTAAAATGTATCACTATATATTATAGTGGGAAAATCGCTACATGCAATTTTCATTTATTGAAGTCTTTGGGAATGGCTTTCCAACCCGAAACATCGGTATCAAGTAAATAAAGTACATACATATATTTAGTATATAGAGTAGAAAAAAAGAGGAATAGGACGTGAATAAATATATGAGACAAGAAACAGGAGGTTTTAAAGGGCGAGAGAAACGGACATTGGAAGACAAAGATCAAGGAGACCAAAGGAAGGCACAATGAAGGCAATCCATATACTGAGTGTCGTAGTTCTGGTAGCGATGAGCGCTTGTTGACACAAGTTCGAATCCACTTCCTTATTTCATCTTCATATAGCGGTTAAAATAGTTTTCCCTATTTTAAGCTTTTAAGGGTCGCGTAATATATTCATCGGCGTTTTACTGGGTTGTGATACTTTTCCTTTCCTTGAACTACTAACAACATCGATTGTATATCACGTGTCATGCGATTTTCCCTTATATATATATATATATATATATATATATATATATATATATATATATATATATAT